>CM023449.1:123077441-123337441 GCA_013339765.2 Haemaphysalis longicornis
GGGTTGATTAAATGAAACGAAGAGTTTATATGCAGCTATTTACAGTAGGAAAACTGTGTACATGAGTAATAAAGGAAAAACTGCAAACTTCAGCTAGACGCTAGCTCCGAGTGCGCACAAATCACTCGAGCTCCTCAACTTCGTCTAACTCTCCTATTCTCGGACCGTACACAAACCGCTCGAGAAACGACGGCCGAGACCCTGTCTCGCCGCAAGATCCGTCTAGTTGCCCGGTACGGCGCTGTACCCTTAACCTCCGACGCGATCTTAACCTCTTGCCTAGGGGGCTCACAAATCCCAACCTAGCTTTAACGGTCGAGACTCCTCGTCCGGCCGGGAACTGCCCAGCTCGGCGCTCAGACGAGAACGATTTACAACGGCCAAGTTCGGCCTTATAAAACCTCGAGATCACCCTCTCTCGGGAACGCCCCGGTAGTGTTCGTACACGTGTATGGGAGTGCCCAAATTCACGTAGACAGCTGTCACTCAGCACGCCACGGAATGTTCAATGAGGCGCCGCCACCTTTGGGTCAACGGCACGCTCGCAGACGAATTGGTGCGTGCGACCCCGCGGTGTGAGAGCAAAAGACGCTGGCGCAGTGCACTGCGCCGGCGGGGGCGAATTAACACTGGTTTCTTGCACGGCGCGCGCTCTTCCCGACGCCGGTAATCCCACCACCTCCGCGCGTCAACGCGTTCCCGGAATCCGGCGGCGCCGTCTGCTTTCTCAATGGGGGATTAACCCTGTGGTATGGGGTGGGCCAGACGATCCATCTCCCGTGCGCGCCGTGACGAATTAGCGACGGCTGCAGCGTAGAGTCCACCGTGCTGGGCCCCGAGACAGAGTGGCGGGTTCCCACGCGCAGCCCGGGCGCCTGGCCACTAATCTCATAAGTGGACCTTACAACTCCCCGCTTTAAGAGGGTTACTGGACCTCTTGGTTCAGTCAATCCGAAAAGAATTTAAAAGGGCCACTCGTTTCCTCTCTCCTTCAGCAATAACAGCGGAACAAACAAACAAACAAACAAACAAAAAAACACGTGGAAGGAGCCAGGTATAACCACAAATGAGCCCCCTTCCATTTCTGCAGCTGATCCGAATTCTCTCTTGCCTTAACTACAAACACAACCTATTCAATAGCCGTTCAACAGGGACGGAATACTCTAGCAAACCGGAAACGCAAAAAAAAATGCTAAAAACAATAAGTGCGAGTAAAAGGAAATTGGGTCTCTCCGGGGCGCGTAAACGCCACGAACAACGAGACAACTCGACCTATAACACTGATGCGCGCTATAACTGCAAACACGCACAAACATTCCGGCACTCGACAACAAGAACAAAAGGAATAAGGACTGGCAAACAACACGGGCAATGTTGCCGTCAACAAAAATAAAACGTTAAGAAAGTTTGCACTGTCACTTTGCGCACGCACGCGAATGTCCTCCTTGACGGGGTAACCTGATAACGTTCCTTCAAGAATGTTCGGCTGTGCTTTTGCTCTTGCGGTGCACAGAAAGTTCAGTTCGGTGCGCGGATCGACCAATTCAGTGCACGGATCGAACACTCAAGGCAACTCGTCACGCACAACCGCGGCACATACACACACACACAACACCAACGAAAAAGAACGGGTGAACGGGACCGTTCACGTCCGTCATGGCGGTGTTAAGGCTGGGAGGCAATTCAACACTAGCCTCCCCAAGCAACAATCTGAAAGCAGGGGAGTGCATCCGCGTACTTCCAGCCCCCTCTGCAGATGATCCAGACCGCGTAGCGTTGCAATGTCAACGCAAGTCTCGACAATTTAGCCCCATGAGGCGAACACAACTTCGGGGAAGACGGAGTGGTATAACAAAATGCGACCCCGTTTCCTGCCCCATAGGCCACGCGGCCATGCCTCTCCAATGCCCCAACATACGGCAATGCCGCGTGCTGGCGGCGTGAGCGAAGGGTTGATGCTGGAGCGGAATGTTGGCCCGCGAACGCGACGACCTTCTCGGGGTCATTTTGCCGCACTCAAATATCGTGCTTTCTTTATTTTTTTGCGCTGTGACCACCGTTCTTTCCATCATTAGGCATGTAAAGTGTTTCATCTTTCTTTCAGGCGTTACTCACATGAAAACACGGCTGTCGCAGATAAACATTTACAACGCAACATGTTCGGATACTACGGGGCAGCACTTTCCCTATGTCCACGAATCAACGTCCGAGTTGATTCGCTCAACAAAATGTCTATTCGCTGCTGCACAACACAAATCTAGAAGTCACAAAATTTTATGCAGTACTGTGTCGTTCCCGTTTGACATCCACATTTTTATGATGATGATTTCTTTTAACGGGAATGCACGATGTTGCGACTGATACACAGCCTTGTTTGCTTGGGATCCACAATAACGTGACCTACGTTCGAGAAATCGAAGGGTAAGCCGTAAAGTTTTGTTCGCGGTGGGTGCACACACAACAAAATTAACCCTTTCTGAAAATTGGAACACTGCAATAAACATTGTAATAAAACTACGCCGTCACCGCTTATATATTGCACAGCACTCGAGATTGCAAAGTTTGGTTGCACAGTAATCGGGGTCTTCTCATCACGATAGTTTGTTTGGGGTTGCTTTCACAGGACTAAACTGTTTAATGCCGCCGATGCGCATGTACCTTTTGCGCTCCGGGAGTGAGCGAAAGAGAGAGAGAGAGAGAGAGACGTTTTTCATAAATAGGTAAAACGTAAAGAGGTCCGCTTATATGAATACGCCGGCATGCGGGCTATGGAGGAGAGGGAAAAGGCAGTAAGTGTATTTAAGGATGAGAGCAGCGCAGGAAAAACTAGGAATAATAAAATACAAATAAAATAAAGCCCTGCTTCAGGGCATTGTGTTCAGTTTCTTCCAACGACGGGAAGGCTACAATATGGAAGATTAAGCAACGTCCTGGAGAAAATCAAAGAATGGGGATTAGCTTCCCCAGGCATGCCAAATATATAACCAGTCGTTATGCCACATTTCAACGCTTTTATAATGTAGCTGGTTTTATCAGATCCCAGAAAAAATAAAGGAATACAAAGCTAGTTCACACCTGACTTAAGAGAGAAGAGTACGTTCGTTTCCCTTCCATTTTTGCTTGCTTGTCCGAATGCGATGTTTTTTGCTCTTGACTCTGTTTCAGCCGGTTCAGGTTGATAAGCAGAAACTATGCATCATTTGTCTTGTATGCAGACAATAAACTAGTATACGTTTTTCGACACTTTAAACAATTATCGCGGTCAGATCATCTCAGATGATCTCATACCGATGCATTTGCCTATTTGTTTTTTTTTCCATGCAACCAAGTTAGCAATAGACCAAAACGCGTAAATCAGTATAAAGAAGTGTAAACGCAATACTTACATATTCTGTGTCCAGTTTCCGTGAAACTGGATGTAGCTTCCCACACCGAGCCTCATATTATTGTGATCGAAATAAAATTTCGGCTGTAACAAAATTAAAAACCACATTGTGGTATGTCATTTATCCTCAGACATCATGCAATGCGTGTTTCTCAAAAGCACCATCAATACATGGAAAACAAAACTGTTCCAACACACGTCTTCCCCATGAAAGACGCGGTCGCATTGAAGGCTAACAAGACGTAACAGTATGCAAAGGCCAATTTTCAAACAGCCTTTCATTAACCATGATTACAAAATTTGCTTTTAGAGACACAAGTCTTCAAAATAGTTGGAAATATTAAACAAGTTTGACATGACGTTTAATATCTAAGGAACAGCAAACTGAGCGAGTTGGTAGGAGTTCATCAGAAAAACGGTTAATAACAAACTTTTTCAAACAACAAATAGACGACTCTAGGAGACAGAGCGAGTATTAGGGGAGTTTGACTGCTCAAAACAAAATATAGAGCCTGCATGAAAACTCGGAACACAGGGCGCACATTGTCAACGTCATTGAATAATTTTTGCCTGCAGCCCAGCTAGCTCGCAGAAAACTAGTTCCCGTTTCCAAATCTCATCCAAATTTCTGTATTCCAAACTAAGTTATGGCAAAGGGGAGTTTGACTGCTCAAAACAAAAGATAGAGCCTGCATGAAAACTCGGAACACAGGGCGCACATTGTCAACGTCATTGAATAATTTTTGCCTGCAGCCCAGCTAGCTCGCAGAAAACTAGTTCCCTTTTCCAAATCTCATCCAAATTTCTGTATTCCAAACTAAGTTATGGCAAAATTTATCTAAACGGTAGCGCTTTTAAGGCCGCCGAAGATATTCGTTGCCTAAAGCAGCCACGCTTCTTTTCCCATGAGATCAATAACCGTGGAATGACAGCCGTCTCTTGTGAAATATTACTGCGGCAGAAAGATAGAGGTACTGCGGCAGATAGATAGAGTAGAGAAAGACAGAGGCAGAAAGTGAGAGGTACTACTAGTAGTTCTCACTATACATAAGTTTCTATTTTATTTACTAATGTCAGAAGCGTACTCAGAAAACGCACACTTGGGTCATCCGCTATTATTTCTACATCGTAGACTAGCAAAGCGAAACACATTTCACAAAGGAAAAGGGAGGACAACTCGGACAAGCGCTTGTCCCTGTTGTACTCCCTCATCGTTGCGTATTTTCGTCGCCGAACGTGTCTACCACCCAGTAGAAAATTCCCCGGAAGTTGGCCATAATTTCTACGTCCGCATTGCTCTTATAGTTAAATGTAACATGGCTGTAGAAGAATTATGTGGTTGCGAGTTTTGGGATCCTTCTAACCAGATGAATTTTAATCGTCGTGATAGGGAAACAAGACAAGGCGGCGACGTCCCCTTTGCCGCAGAAGCCGTTGAAGTCATTTGCACTGAACTGGTTTAGAAATCATGTTGGTATGCGCTAAGATGTCGTGTCGCATTATAAATACAGGAGAGTGTTCTGGTCCACCAAGGCCTTCTACGACTTAAGTTGGTGACCTTCACGATTCAACTAACTTAATTTAATCCCTATACCTATGATATTTTGTTTTCCTTTTAGGGATTTTAATTATCCAGGAATTGAATAGTTGACACCCAGTTTGTTTTTCAAATACGTTTTCGTCGATTACCGACTGATTTCCAGCCTTTAAGTTAACTCAAATAAAATCAAAACGTACACGTTTCACGGCAATTACTGCAATCATATCAGATGTAGTTTATAAAAACTGCCGTAATTTATGAATGCAAATAATGTACTTCTCAAACCTCAGTGGTCTAACATTTTAACCTGAGTCACATTATCAGCGCAAAAACGGGCTAGTAAAAGAAGAAAATCCAAAATGAGCTCAAACAAACTTCGTTGAAATTTATAATGAAATTGTTTATTATTTATATGGGTTCGATGAACAATCACTGTAATAAAACTCGGCGTAAATCAACAGCATATCATTAACATGAAATAGCACTTTACCCATAGGGCGAATCCTCGTGCGATCGAAATGGTCCTTGGTGTAAGCTTAACGTTACGCTCCTCTCAAACCGACGAACAAAATATTTTTACCGTCTCTCCAAATTATCTCACAGTATTGACAAGAATTCCTTGTATCATCAGCAGTCATTGAATGCAGTACCGCTGTGAAAACTGCAAAACAAAGCTTCCTCACACATACGCTGCTAATATTTTGATAAAGAACTCCAGGAATTTCTTACGTGTATTTAACCCCTGCTGACAGCAACTTACAATGGATGTGCTAGAGTACTGAACACGCGAATATATTTATCATTTTCCTAGAATTTCCACTCCTTGTACCCCAAAACTTCAAAGATATATTTACCAATGTTCCCTGTGCGGTTGACCCTATATTATGATTAGTATCGCTGGCTCGCTTAAAATTTCTGCTGCTGACATGGCCTGCAGTTTTTTACAATTTCTTAACAGGAATACGCTAAATTAATAATTATCCTGGCTAACCTCTTAACGCCACCATTAAAACGAAACAAAAACCTCCCGTCTGCTTTGAAAATAGGGAATGCGGTAACAGTATTGAAATCCGAAGATAAACAGCCATCTTTCTTAGAGGTCTGTAACTATTGTCATCATAACATTACAACCTCGCATCCTTCGCCCTCATGTTGCTAACTTTCTTAAATTTATGTCTTTTGAAAGCCCCGCAAAGGATGGTCTTAAAAGACTTTCTCTTGTGAAAGTCCAGAAAAATGTGTTTATTGCAAACATCACACTATTCACAAAATTTGTTTATTTGCAAATGGGCGGTTGCCAATCACTCCGACGGGCGAGTTGTACCCGAACGTCACGCCTGCTCCTGCAGGCACGCCAATTCCCTAAACAAAAAATATGCACCATTTGTGCACCGGGCCACTCCGAATGCCAAGGAAATGATTCGGCACACGAGTTGTCTCCCACACTGACCATCCGAGAGCCCAGTGATGCTGCAGAACCTCCTCAACAGTTCTCCTGTACAGACAGCCTATTCGCTTACCGATCGGTACTCGATCGCAACTGTCAAGAGCTCGCTTCCCACAACCTGCCCACTCCCTCTCCCTCCGCCACTCTGCAGTATGCCGCCAACCTGAAACATACCTTTCCGATCCCTGGCACTCTATAACTCCACTACTCCGGGTTGCCCCGTAACAACGCGCTATATGCCATCGGTGTGGAGACCTACCGGAAGTGATCTGGTCCTGCGACGAGAAAGCCCCAAAAACTACTCAATGTCGAGAGCTCGCTTTCCACCAACCGACCCTACCTCTCCCGCGGCCACTCTGCAATATGCCTCCAACCGCAAACATGTACGTGTCCGACGCCTGTCTTCCTTTCACTCTACACACCGGACTACACTGTAACCAACGCCCTATGTGCCATCAATTTGCAGACCTATCACACATGACGTGGTCCTGCGAAGAGAAAGCGCCATAAACTCTTAAAAAGCAACCCATTGTCTGCCAAATTACGAACACAGAGCAGTGGCAGTCCGCACTGCTTAGAGCCGACCCTCTGACCCAAGCCCTCACTAATCCTGGAGGCCAAAGACGTCGCATATGAATCAAGCCGTCAGCAGAAGACCACGGAAGTAGACCTGAAAACGGTACCAACCGTGGAAACAATAACGATTTTTTCTCATCTCTGACCTGCTGTCTGCAATATTTCTATTTTGCAAAACCCTTCGATAAAGTTCCCCATGGGTTGTTCATGCACAAATGAAAACTCATTGGCCTCAATACTTACTGAACTAGATTGAGTCCTTTCTTACCCATCGTCCTCAACTTGTCATAGCCAAAGACAACAACTTGTCTCCAAACCAGGTCGTTTCATGTGCACCTTACGGATCGATATTGGGACATTATTTTCAATTTTCTTCTTCCTATTGATTTACCTAATTGCTTCTTACCATCAGTAAATTCATTCTGTAACAATTATATTTCGAAGCCGGTAGGATACTAACGGAATTTTTTTATTGGTGAATTACATGGTGGATGACAATCACAACTAAACAATGCAATAATGCCAAGTTATTGTGTCGCCATTAATACGGAACGGTATTTTCTCGACGGCAACTGCATTGAACGGCACACGTCTCACAAAGAATTAGGAGTCCATATTGCCGCAAACTATGCCTTTGAAGTTCGTTCAAGTTTGGTTTTCAGCATTAGGCCGAAGCAGATGCGTTTATCGCACCACGAATCTTGTTTGATAGTGAAAAAGCATTGCGCTGCCTTCGCTTTCCATAACTGTTCGTGTGAATTTAAAACGTTCACAATATTAATCGATGCTTCTAGTACTAAGAGCACCTAAAATAAATACGCCTTGAAAGAAACACACACAGCGCGCTAAATAACAGGACGAAAGACGGAGGGACGTACAACACAAACACATAAATACGTTCAGATGAAACGCCGCCGATTTTGATTTTCCACCCTTGATCTGTGCATGTCACTTTTTTGGCTGCTTCCAGGCCGCTTGTGTTTTAACTAAGTTTACTGTGGAACGCAAGTTCGCCGCAGTAAACATTCATATCTACAACACCATCCGTTCCTTGTTTCCTGCGTTATACCTCGTAAGTGCTGGACCTATCAAGCCTAAACCCCGGTAGTTCCCCAAGCAAGCCCTACTCCGGCCAGCCGCCCACGCCGAGGCCTTCAACCCGTGTATGGACTTCTGCCGGAGAAAGTGGTTTGCGCAGGTCGAGCACGTCCGGGCTTTCAACAGGTGGCGCGTTAATGAAACACTCCGAAAAGGGAAAAGGTTTCTGCCTTGAACACTCGGCTCGAACTTAGTTCAAGAACCAAGGAAGCGCCCGTACGCTTTGGCTTCTAGTTTTCGAAAACCTTCGACTGGCTGAGCTGAACGTTTGAAGCGGAATGAGCGGAAGTTTTGCCAAAAGCACGCGCAAAACCTCAACGAACGGGCGGTCATTTTTCAGCAGGTTTTCAGATCAGGAGACGAGAGAGGAGGGTAAGCTCCGGTTTCTGATGCGGTGAGTTAAGCAGGAACTCTCAGCTGACTTTACACGCATCTCTGAAGCAAACCTAGTACTATAGGCGAATTTCATGTCAACAGAAGACCCTTGACATGCGTTCAGGACAGTACGGCCGCAAAGTTGGCGCTTTCACTAGGAACTCAGGCGATGAAGTTTGTGTTACAACCGACGAATTATGTGACACGATCGAGGTCGTAGCGAATGAAGGACTGTGGAAACGTTTCTGGACGATGTCGCCACCTCGTCGCTTTGCTCGTCGTCGTTATTCCAAAAAAAGTATAACCAAAACTAGGGACTTGGCGCAACCGGCTAGCCCCCCGCGAACAACGAGCTGTGGCCTACCGCGCCGCTGATCTTAGCAACCAGACACGTCTAACTATAGTCACCAGAAAACTCCGCACTACCGCCCACTGGTGCCTCCCCAGCTGTCTGTAGTGCCACACTCCACTCCAGAAAACAGTCATGTAACGAACTCCGGATCGGGGTTTGCTGTGCTACTACTGCGACAAAGCCGGCAACATTTCCCGCCGCTGCTCTTACAAGCGCCTTGGATTATAATGCTTCTCCATGGACACGCGGCGCCATTGCGCCGGGTAGCGCCCGAATGAGATCGCAAGTACCTTTCGCCGGGCAGAGAGAGAGCCTCCGCTTTCTATCGTCTTATCTGTACGGACAATTTTTATTTTCTTTCAGTAATACTGCCAGCCTTATACAAAGCTCTAACCAGTAGTGGTTGTACTTTGTAACTCGTACAAAAAGAAAAAATCGATACAGTAAAAAATGATAAGTAATGCAAGGTTGTTAAAAGCTGCAGACTGACCACGAGACAGCAAGCAAAAAGTGTACAGGGATGCAAAAGAAAAGAAAAACGTAAATACGTGTTTTTTTACGCGCGCAGTACTATACACACAAGGAAAGAACGATATGACCGAGTAAAAACACACAAAAGAAAATAGGTGCGGAGTCTTCTTCGCACATACATGGTCTGCACAAGAGGCGGGGCCTCGTCCTGATAATAATGACACAGGTGGTGAAGATTCTTATTGTGAATATTCAGAAAAGAAGCCCAGGTAAAAGTAGAAAAGATAAACTACACCTTACAATGAACGAAACTGTAAAGAACAAAGGAATAGCCATTTTGCACACTCTCAGGGCGACACTGCTTCTTCAGAGATTTATTATTTATTTCTTTATTATACCTTACAGGCCCATTGAAGAGCATTGAGTAAGGAGCATTGACATAAATGCATCTACTGTCAAATATTCAATAATATCCGTGCGAAGCGCGTTCCCTTCTGGAAGGGTTCGTGGGAAAAACAAGTTTTTGAACACATCTGTTCTGCACGAAATGTTATTCAGTTCCTTAGCATGATTTTACCACGTAGAACGCAATGTTACTGGTTGTATCTATTTAAGCTTGTTAATTTCTAATTTATCCTGGTAGAGTGGGCACATCAATTTAAGCCTGTCCCAGTGCCGTCTCAACTGCAAGCTTTCTAATTGGGCACTTTTCAGACGAGGATTGGCATGGGTATGCCAACTAGATGGATGAGTTATAGACAAATCTATTAGCCTTACGCTGCACGCTGTAATGTTAATTTAATGTTAGTTTAAGTGTAATGGTCCCAAACAACTGGCACATATGAGAGTAACGGGAGGATGAAGGTTTTATAAGCTAATCATTTTATTACCGGGGTCGCTTTTGACAATGACCTTTTAAGATACATAAGCTTCCGAATTGACCTTTGCTGAAGGAAAGACACGTGCTCGTTCCATTTAAGACTCAAAGTAACTTGAACGCCTGAGTACTTCTAGCTCTCCACAGAGGGTAACCAATAACCATTAATAGAGTATGAAAAATAGAAGGGTGGCTGTTTTCGAGTTATTGTCATTGGCACTGTCTTCTTGAGCTGGGGGCGCATTTGCCACGCCTGGTACCATCTTTGGATTTTACCAAGGCAAGAATTGGGGAATGCTTGGTCATTGGGGCTATGAATTTCATTGTACAGAATGTAGTCGTCTGCAAATAGTTTCCTGTTTAATGGTACTTAGTGTGGGATATCATTGATAAAAATGATGAAAAGCAGTGGTCCAAGCACAGACCCTTGTGGGATGCCTGATAATACGGATGGAGGACTTAAGTAGACATCTTCTATTTTCACACTTTGGCATCAATGAGGACCGATAGGAATCTAGCCATCCGAGTAATGAATCGTTTTTTAGGATAGGCCGGAATATTAGCATTAACTTAGTGTGGGAAACGCGATCAAAAGGCTTTTAGAAATTTAAAAACAACAGCGATTTGAGCCCTGTTGATCTACAACTGCCGTAAAGGCGTGAATAGTTTCAAGAAGTGCGTAGTCGTAAAAATTTCCCTTGGAGAAACATGTCGCACGAGTCAATACGGTTGCGCTATTACTAAAAAAAGGATAATATTTACAAATGATGTGTTCGAGGATTTTCGCTGAAGAGCAGAATATTGAAGTTGGCGGATGCGAAGAAAGGAATAATTTCTTGTCAGTTTTAGGAATCGGCGTGATCTCTCCGCTTTTCAAGTCTTTTTGACCTGCGATTGCGAAAGGGTCTTTTTTGTATATGACGGGCAAGTACTTCGAAGACCATTCGGCATACCTTTTAAAAAATTCGTTTGGTATCCCATTGATTCCAGGAGATTTTTTTGTGTATATATTTAATACAATTAAGAGCACACCTTATGATATTGAAATTCGGTTGATGGGAGGGAGATTCTCCAAAGAATCAAAGTTTGGTCTTCTGCCGTTGTAGTTTGTGAATAAAGATCAACAAAGCTGTTAAATGGCTCTCGGGTTTGCCAGCTTGTCTGAAACAGGTTCTTCATTTATCAAAAGATTTTTAAGTGGTTTCTTGCGCGCAGAAAAGTCGCGCCAAAACTTTTTTGGGGAGAGAGAGAGAGAGAAAACGTTTATTTGAGCTTTCTAAAGTGGGAGTGGTTCCCTAGTCCGGGAATCCATCAAGTGAGCAGAGAGCCTTCGCTCTAGATGCCAGGAGCTGCTGGACGTCCAGACGGTCGCTGGTCAACAGGTTCTCCCACAGCTCAGGGGTGGGAAGAGGGGATCGGAGAGGTGGAAGTTTGGGATTGCACACACACTGTATTATAACAGGAGCTAGAGTTCCGGGTTGTGAACAAAACTGGCATACAGCAGAGTATTGAGTTGGAAATATACGATGCAGGCGAACTGGGTGAGGAAAGGTATTGGTTTGTAGTCTGCGGAGCAGCGATTCTTCTTCCTTGGATAGTGCAGGGTGAGGAGGAGGGAAGTGTTGTCTGTCGGACCGGTAATATTGAGTGATGTCCTGATACGTTACGAGCGGGATTATCGATGTGGTTTCCTCGGAAGCCTGGAGAGAAAGGGCGCAGGCTTGCTGATGAGCAAAGTTGTTGCCCGTCAGGGAGGAATGGCCAGGAGTCCAGATGATATTAACTTTTCGGCTGGGTTGTTGTGGTAAAAGTAGCTTTAAAGTAGAAGGGGCCACTCTCCCGGCTAAGAAGCTTCGGCAGGCAGCTTGGGAATCCGTAATAATGATTGGGTACTTCGTGTGTTGAAAGAAGGAATGTTTCATGGAAGTTTTGCAGTAGCCGTCTCTTTCTTGTTTATGCTTTCCTTAAGGTGAAGGCGTAAGCCGATGAGTTTGCGCAATTGTGGCGCGGAAGGAAAGCCCCGGTATTGTTTCCAAATCTTTTTGGTCTTTCGACTAAGTCACACTACTTCCCTAGATAGCCAAGGAGTCTTGGTTTACACCTTTTTTTCGCGTATTCGGCACAAATTTTTCTACGCATGTCAAAACAGGGTTTTTGGAGAAGTACCATATATCATCGACGGAGCATGCGTTCGAGTTCGACAACGAGAAGAAATCGTTAAATGACGTGTGTAGCTCGTCAAGTATATCACCGTAGTTGGCACGGCAAAATAGGTGCACCACTGTTTCTTTGTAGCGACGTTTTGAGGCGCAATTCAACTGCAGTGTCAAGCACACTATTTTGTGGTAAGATATAGCATCAATGATTCGTACCTCACAATGCTGACGCACTAAGCTGTCACGGATAAGGAAAATGTCTAGAATGGACGCCGCCCCTGCCAGATTCGCGTAGGTAGTGTGACTATCTGCGTGAGAGTACGCAAAAATACGATGTCTCCTCAAGGCTGTGCTGCATTACAGAGGGGTTCAGTAACTTCGGTGGACCAGTTGATGGCCGGGATGTTGCAGTCACCATGTATTAGTATGTTTCGAGATGTGTTCTTAGGAGAGGACAAAAAGTATTTAGGTTTTTCGAAAAAAATTCCCCGCATTTCCCTGAGGGGAAGAATGTGAAAGTGCGAATGCACGAGTTGAATTTGCGCGGTTCGGTAATGTTCGCGAAAGAGAGATCACACACACACACACAACTACAAAGAAAGAAAGATGCATTTATTCACAGACACCTATTTGTGTTGTCGTTGTACTTGATTGCTAGAGTGGATCTCAGCTTTGAAATTTCGTGTCAGTACTCCTTTAAGCAGGTGCATTAGCCCTTCTCACGCCCGATTCTTGGCCAATCCCCCACGTGGGTATGTGCCATGTCAGCGGCCAGGCAGAGCGCGCCCATCTCCCCCCCCGTTGCCAAGGAAGACGAGGAGATTCCTGGCCAATCCCCCACGTGGGTATGTGCTATGTCAGCGGCCAGGCTGCGCGTGCCCATCTCCACGTGCGCGGACATCGCCGGTGGACGCAGGTTCAGGGTCGCTAAGAAGTGCATTCACACTTAAAAAGTGTTGTCTGTATTCGGGGGCCGCTAGATTCCTCCTACGACCAAGTTCAACTCGTCCAAGGCTACCTTGATAATGACGCATTCGACGCCCACTACATCGGGAGCCTGAAGATGAGAAGGTGTTTACGAAACAGGATTGCAACGGCTCCACAACGAGAGTCTCGGTCTTTGCGACATACAGCATACCCCGGCGGTACTATTTCGTCATTACTAATGTTACTGGTCAGCCATGTTTCGGCTAGGATCACAATGTCAGGTTTATATGCTAACGACATATTTTCGAGGTTGCCAGATTTGTTTAGGAGGCTTGGGTAGTTCACATTCAAGTACTGGAAAGCTTTTTGTTGTATTGTTGCCGGTTCATTGCGGATGGGGTTCTTTACCCGCGCTGTCGACCCTCAGGAACGATTTCGTTGCGACGGGTAACCCACGCAAACATATCTTTGTCGATTTTATTCTTGCAATAAACAAACTTGACTTTGCTACTTTTCTCTCGGGCGTCCTTCGCATGGTCCTACAGTATCTTTCTTTTTTTTCGAGTGGCGTCCGAAAAATCCTCGGAAATTGAAATATACCCATGCATTTGAGTTGAAAGGAGTTTTTAGGAGTTTGTTTTCATGGTAATCGATCAACTTTATAATCACAGGACTCGTTTTTCTCTGCTGTACGCGCCCAATTCTGTGGAGTCTTTCAGTCGTTTCGACGGTAAAACCCATTTATTTGGCAAAGACATTTTGAACTAATTTTGTGGTCAAATTTTCAACTTGTTTGTGAGGATCCTCAGAAATAGCAGCGCTGCTACGTAGCAGCACAGCAGTGCTGCTACGGTGGCTGCAAAGATGCATACAGCAATTAAAGCTACACTCCAACGCACCTGTTTTCTGCTTAAGGCACCGGTTGAAGCCATTCTGCTCTTCGGGCTATGGCTACATCACCAGACGCGAAACGCCTACAACGACTCATACACGACATTGGCGTAATACGCAGACATCAATTACACGCACATAATCATAACCCCGTAGAATCGCCTAGAGTGCGTCCCTTAAGTTCAAGCGCAAGATACGGAAAAGCCTCAAAGATTATGCCTATGACCGGCACTCCTAATCCTATCTTAAACGAGCCATGAGGACAAAACACAGAGTTCGGTTCATTCGAAAGATTGCCTCGATACAATGATACTGACACTATCGTTAACGAACACTTCACTCAAATAAGCTACATAATTAGGAAACAACGGAATGGCCATGCGGTGCACTAGCTAATTTCCCGCAACAGAACCTATGATGTCATATGAGCTCAGCTGTGCGTTTGGCTGATGACAGAAAAAGCAAACGCAAATTAGGCATGGCTTATAGGCTTTCCGAACGAACTATTTGCATTTAGGTGTATTGCATATTCATTTTACTGCAGTAAGAAGAGTGCGGTAAACAATGAAAGTTACGAAAACGCACGTAAGCATAGAAGTACCGATGCGCACTGCTGTTGGTGCGCGGCGCACTATGCTTGTTTTAGCTGCGCAGCACTCCGCCGCTTTGAAGTTGTTTAACAGGACACTGGCCGTTTGGCGTAAGCGGCGCTGTCTCACGTGACCCTGATAGTCGAGGTTACCCCAGGTTTCATGAGACGATCACTTTTTAACGCAACAAAAACTAGCAACAAAACGCAACAAAAAGAAAGCGACGGCGGGCAACGGTTCGTGGATGACTATAGCAGCGCCATCTGGGAGGGCTGACGGACAGCAAGGCCGCAAACCCGAATGATGCAGTGGAAGTTCGCTTGAATACACGTGCTTCTGACGTCATTGCTGACATTACGAAAACCTACGATGTGGCGGGAGAATCAAAATTTTAACCTAAATTGATCAATTTCTCAGTGAATACGGCATCATTTGCTGCCGGACAAGCGCTGGGGGCACTATAAAACGCAAAATCTTTCGAATTAAACAAACTTGTATTCTGTCTTCATGGCTCCATTAACATTCATTGAAATGCTACCTGCCGGTGTGAGCATCCCAGTGCAGTCAACGACAATAAACTGCTTACCGTTTGGCAACAAAGCTTCATATCTTACTTTAACAAGTCTCATTCTCTTACCTATGTACAGTCCCACAAACCACACTAGTGACCACCAAGAAACCGACATTGGAGCCCACATATTTATATTGTTATGTGGCGGCAGGACACAGATGAGATGAACGATGGTATGGGGCGAAGCGATCTATTTACTGAATGTACATGGCGGCAATAAGATACTGCGCGCAAGGAGACAGCTAATTCGTCGTCTTCGTCGTCTGCTTCCTGAGCCCATGCAGTATGGGACACTGCCCGCCTATATGTGTCCCGTGACATCACCGCCCCCCCACCGGGCCGGTCGAAGCTGCGGCGGCGTAGAGATTGCGATGCGGATGGGCAATGCGATGAAAACATACAGGGACGGTGTGCCTGTCGCGGCTGACGATGGTGCGCGTGATGATGCCTCGCCCCGCCACAGCGATGTCTTGAAGCCAGAAGCGGAGCGTCTGAGGAACTGGACCCAGTTCGGACGAGAGGGCTGGGGAAACGGCATGTTCGGTTGATCTGGTCTCAGCTTGTGACGGCTGGTCTTGATCGGCTGCTCTTGGGCTGGGGTCACGGAGCGGGGGGCGTTGTCGAACGCTGTTCGCAGTTAGCTGGGTCTGCCCGACCCGGGCCCGGTTCCCTCGACGGCTTCGCCCAGGCCGAGATGATGCGATACGGAGTCCAAGATGGGGATGAAGACACCGCCTTCTCCACCAAAATGTTACGCGGCGGCAGAACACAAACGAGACAAACGATGGGATGGGGTGGAGTGATCTATTTAGAGAATTTACATGGTGGTCGGTTGGTTGGTTGGTTGGTTGGTTGGTTGCCTCCCACCATGGCACATACCCACGCGGGGGATTGGCCAAGAAGTTTTGTGCCTAATGAGGATGTGACCTATATTATTTTAGATCCCAAAATTTAGAAAAGAAAATACCCAACAGAATTTTTTAAATATGTATAATATGAAAGGAGATTCAGGAAGAAAAATGAGGTATGTGTGAATGTTTAGCTGGCTAGCAGGAAAACCTGCCTGTCGCCACAACATAAGAATGGAGGGCAGACACAACATCCCTGTGGCAGACTCCTAGGGCGGAAGCGCCTAGTGACAGGACCTCGTAACTAGATAGCGGAAGGTTAAGGCGTCTAAAGGTTGACTCCAGATGCGTGCGTCGCATTGGGGAGAAGCTGCGGCAATTAAATAGAAAATGTTCTAAATTTTCCAGTTCGTCGCAGAAAGGACATTGCGGAGATGGAGCCAGACGAGATTTATAAAGATAAAAATTTAGTGGGGGAATTTTGCACCGAAGTTTAGTGATTGCTACCTCGCATATCCTTGTTTCACAAAACATTGGCTTCCATGCATGACGAAGGTGGCTATAATCTCTAGAGGATAGAAGGGCGTCTTGCTTATAAGCCTGGAGTAGCTGTAGACGTTTAAATCTCGCCCCCAATAGAAAACTGTCATTTGGACATTGCACGACCACAGGGCCACCAAGAGACATGCTGGCTAATTGATCAGCCACTTCATTGTATGAGATTCCTGCATGTCCTGGAACCCGCACTAGCCGAACCTCACAAAGCTGATGCGGAACAAATGATCGGAATGTGCGGTTAATTGGAGAATCTTTTTCGGATGTTAATGCGGAACACACAGAGAGGGAGTCAGAAAGTATAACTACATGGGAAAATCTATGCTGAAGTTTTTGAAGAGCGAAAATTATTGCCAATAATTCCGCCTGGAAAATAGGTGTGAAATCAGGTAACCTGATCGAAAAGGACCAATCGAGGTACTGGGAGAATATCCCGACTCCAGCTTTTTCATCAACTTGTGAGGCATCGGTAGCAATGACGATATGGGAATGAAGGGTTGACAAATGATCCTCCAGCAATCCATTTAGAATTCGGGCTGGCAACATCTTGGCATTCGGGGGGAATATATTATCAAACATTATTTCAACAGATGACACACTAATACAAGTAGAGGGGAGCCGGAAAAGGTCTGCGTGAAGTGGCTGGAGCCATGACTGTACTAGATCCATCTGGGGTCTCTGGAACCGCGTCCACTGAATGCCTTGAAAAAGATCAGGCCTCAGACGGAAAATGAAGTGGGCGTCATGCAGTGGGGGTTCAAACAATTTGACAAAGGTTAGTACGGTCAATAATTGGAATCTAAACTTCAGTGGAGGAAACCGTGCCTCAAGGTGTAAAATAGGGTTAGCGACATATTTTGGCAGTCCCAAGCATAGTCGCAAAGCCATTCTCTCGACGATAAATAGGGGATTTAATTTGTACGCCGCACAACCAGAAAATAGGACGCAGCCAAACTCTAATACCGGGCGGACATAACTGCGATATATCATTAACAGTGTATCTCTACGCAACCCGAATTTGTGGCTACATAGCCTGCGGAGCACGCCTGCAGCTCTTTCTCCTTTAGTAGCAATATGTTTAATATGAGGACGCCATGTAAGCTTGTCATCATAGATTATACCGAGATATTTTAATTTTGTAACTTGACGGATGGATTGCTGTCGGTACAATAGGCATAAAGAAATGGGGATGGTCACCGGAAATACTAAGACCGCACATTTTCCCACATTAAGTGACAAATGTAGCCTGTTAAGCCAATTATCTAGGGTGGCCAGATAGTTTTGTAGTCTTTGGCACAAGTCATGAATATCTCTGTCCGATGAGTAAAAAGCAATATCATCGGCATAAACGTAAGTTGATATGCCATCCATTATGGGAACTGATCTGAGAAGAATATTAAAAAGAACCGGAGAAAGGACTGACCCCTGAGGAACCCCTCGAAACTGCTGATAGTGCGAAGATGATATGCCACCTTTCGAACAGAAGAATGTTCTTCCAGTTAAAAACTGACAAATCCACGATTGGATGTATAGAGGGATTTCGCTACTCTCAAGATGAGACATTAAGGTAGTATACTCTACGCTGTCATAGGCCTTTGTTATATCAAGAGTAACAAGTGCGCTCACGTGTTTTAGGCTACGGGCTAGTTTAACGCGGCTCTCAATGTCAATATGAGCCTTCCAAATGGAATTCCCGGGTCTGAAGCCAATTTGAGTGGGGCTTAAAATCTTATTGCTTTCAAGAAATCGCATAAGGCGACCATTCAATATCCTCTCGACGAGCTTTACCAAGTTGCTAGTTAAGGAAATTGGCCTGATGTTATCTGGGACGTAACCTAATCCTTCGTTTTTTAGCAATGGCACTATCTTGGAGAGTTTCCATTCTGGAGGTATCCAGCTATGTTTCATTGACGTGTTTACTATGTTGAGTAAATCTTCAGGGGTTTCCTCAAATAAAAACTGTAACATTGGCACAGTAATGCCATCTGGCCCCGGAGCAGCCTCAGACAGCTGTGAAACAACGTCAGCCAATTCCGACATTTTCACTGGGTTGAAACCAACATTAGAAAGTTGACTGACAAAAGGAGCGGAGAACACAGAAGAAAAGCGGGATTTAAGTTCTTGTGCAATTTGTTCGAGAGCTTCAATAGATTCCTGTGTTGAATGAACCACTGAATTTTCATTGTGGAGCTCTTGAACCACCTTTCTCGAGCGAAGAAACTGGTACAGCAAACGCCTATTCTTTGGCTTTGAGAGAGCGGCAAACTTCTGGGTGTTATGAGCTTCTTTCGCTTTAGACACTGTCCGTTTGAATATGGCGGCCGCAAATTTGTAATTGGTCCAATTAGACGGGCATTGGTTTCTTAGCAGTACCTTCCAAGCCGCCTGCCTTTGATTATACGCCCGTGCGCAATCTTCGTTCCACCACGGGCTATTGCCATCTTTTTGAGAAGAGATAATGAATTGGGAAGACCTAACAGCATCCGAAATGATCGAAGTAACTTGAACTGCCCTGCGTTCCTCGTTACCGGATGGAACAGATTGAAGTGCTGTTTTTACTTTGTTTTGCATAAGGTGTAAATTTGTATGCCGAATCATACGAGCACGTGGGGTCCTAGAAGGGCACACTATCTCAAATAAAATAGGAACATGGTCACTTCTTGTCGCGTGACCTAAAGTAGTCCACGAAGAGATAATGCCGGAGTTTGAAAAAGTCAAGTCTAAGACTGAAGTAGTCTTCCATCGAAAAAATGTTGCTGAACCAGAGTTATAACAATGCATATTGTTATCATTCATTCAACCACTTAGCCGCCTACCACAGGAATCTGTGCGGAGCCCCCAAGAGACATGGTGGGAATTAAAATCACCGCAAATAATAACGCGATTCTCACACGATTGCAAAACAGCATCGAGAGGAGAGGTAGAAATGACGCCTTCCGGAAAATAGGAGTTAACTACCCGAAAATGCAAAACACCCGGGCAGGCTAAATGTAACTGCTAGGATTTCACAATCCAGCGACATGAATTCAAATGACTTATGGGCTTTATGACAAAATTGCAATGACACGAGAATTAACAATCCACCCCCTCTGGTTAGTCGATCTAAGCGGAATATCCGACGTCTTTGTCGTCTCTTGCCCGAGCTCATGCAGTATGGCACATTGCCCGCCTATATGTGCCCTGTGACAATGTATACTTGACTTGCTCTCGAAATGGCAATCGGGTAACACTATAGGACAACTACTGCCAGCTAGCACACCCCCAGACTCTGTCCACAGGCTTCCACTATGTGTTGGTGCAATGGCTACCTATAACTCCACATTAAAAATATCAATGCGTTATAAACATTTATGGCCCTCTACTACACCCTTCCAAGCATTACACTTCATTGTGGTCACACAACACACTAAAGCTCAAGAACCAGTCTTAGTAATTGATGCTACTTCCAGTACTCAAGCTGTGGAGGCAAAATACAAAAAAAAGGTCGACAGTGTGCGGGTTATATCCTCGTGTGAGCAAGGCGCGTTTACAGCCAGGAGCTGGAGCAACAGAACTGAAGATGACGAAGCGCTCGTGCTGGTGTAGGAAAGAAAAGAGCACGCCGGGAAGAAGGAGGGGAAGGAAGACGAGAAGCTCGAAGCGAGATGGCGTGTCAGAGGCAGGAAGAACGGGGTAATCGGTGAGTTCTCTGCTGGTCGCGAACACCCAGGAGACCTCAAGGCCGAGCCACGTCCTCCTCCTGTCCTGAAAGACTCACGGCCCCATTACAGCGACTGAAGTCAGCTGTCTTCTCGGAGCAGGAAACGGAGTCTTCAAGCCGCGTGTGTGTCACGAGAAATGAGGTGTTTGAGTTACCGGCTGGGCGACTACGCCCAGGGTACCTCCGTTTTGAGCCACACCTCCTTCATGATCTTCGAGACTGGCAAGGCCCCGAGCGTCCGCAACGTAGAGCTTTTCCGTGACCAATGAGTGCACCGGCAACAGCGGCTCTTCAAAAGGACGCCAACAACGACAAGCCCACCGCTCCAGAGCTCCCAAGCCATCGACTCTAGAAGTGAGCGTGAAATCATCATCATCATCGCTTTCCATCATTTATTATTAAACCCTTAAGGACCTCAGAGAGGTATTACATAAGGGAGGGGCAGAGGCATCAGTAGAGCATATGTGGTACAAGAAAAATACGGTTGGGTACATGGTTCATTACACAATTTATACAACACAAATTTAAAACAGAATTTAACAATAAACAAAATAATAATAAAATAAAAAAGACAGCAGCGGCAAGTCTTGGGGATTATATGAAATTAAAGGCTAAGGCGAGATAACAATAATTCTTTGAATTTCGTCGGATTGCGCTCACGGACAACAGAGTCTGGCAGCTTGTTCCATTGAAATGTTTTAAAGGAAGGATCTCTTTGTAGGGAAGACACTGTTGGCTTGATTAGGTTACTGTTCATTTTTCTATTTTGTAAGTTCTGTTGTCCCGCTAATATCTCGTGTCATTTGTCCGTCGCGAAACTTGCCTCACGTCCTTTCCGCCTAACAAACCATAACCTCCTCATCATAAAACAACCCGCGTACAAAAATGGTGTCCGCGACAGGGCTGTGCGTAATTTCCGGAGAGCCAAGGAGGAGCAGAGACGCGGGCAGAGACGCGGGCACTTGCGCCGGAATGGACATGGAAAAATTTCTCGCGGTGGAAAATGAGTTAGGTTTGGCATGTAGTGACCTGGAGGAATGGGTGGAGGGAGAGAAAAATGCTGCGATACAGAACAGGGCGCTTGGGAGGGATGTCGAGCGCCAGAGACTAGTACTGGAACGGGATGTGTTTGACCGCAAGCTACGACTCGAGGACACCCGAGCTCATGCGCCAAACGCCAACCACAGTGGTGAAGGAGGAGTGCATGGTGCCAGTAGCTCAGATGTTATCAGCCCCCGTAGGCTCATTCCTGTTTTTAATGACTCCAGAGACGACGTGGACGCTTATATCCGGAGGTATGAGCGTGTCGCTACTGGTCAGGGGTGGCCGAAAAAAAACTGGGCAGCCACAATAAGTTTGTGCCTGACTGGTGAAGCCGTAGGTGCAGTCGGTCGCATCTCTCCAGACGATTTAGTAGGCTGCGAAATGGTCAAACGCACTTTTTACAAAGCTTTCGGTACACCGCAGAAGGCTTCAGAGAGACGTCTCAAGGGTCGGTGCCAGAAGGGGAAACTGGTCGCCATTTTGCAGCAAGGGCCTCCGGATACTTTGACGGTTTGATGGAGACAGGACGAGTTGAAAAGAATTATGCGAGCCTGCGAGACAAAATTATCACTGAACAGTTTATGAATAGATGAACAGAAAGAAATTGCTCTAAGCTGGAAGAGATGCTGGTAGCTGCCGATAACTACCTATACGCACACGACCTACAGAGGCTTGGCTCTTGGTCGGCAGAGGACGCTGAGGACAGCCTCAATCCTGATTACCGCGGCAAAACCCCTTCTCAAAAGAGAGTTAACCCCCGATTGGAAAAGGTCTGTTTCCTGTGTGACAAACAGGGGCACACAGGTGCAGAGTGTTGGAAACGAACGAAAGCTTGTTTTAAGTATGGTCAAACTGGATATAGGGCTGATAAGTGCTACCAGCAGAAAGACGAAAATTTACAGCTTCGAGAAGAAAGCCAGAGTTTTGTCACTCTGGAGGCTAGGGAAAAAAATTCCAGTCGTAAGTGCGGTCAGAGAGAGATGTGTGACATCCCACTGTAGCTTGCCTGTTGTTAATGGGTGGCTAGGAGGCACGAGTATCAGTGTGCTGCGGGAAACCGGTTGCAACACCGTGATCGTTAAAAAGGACTTGGTTCCCGTCAAAAACTTCACAGGAAGAATTAGCCCTGTCCTCCTCCTAGACAGAACCATCAAGTTCCTTCCGGAAGCAGACATCGAGGTTAAAACTGCAAGATCCTCTCTGTGACGTCGACAAAAATGCAGAGGGTATGTCGATGTCTAGCTCTCGTGAAAAAATGGCGTTTCGTCCTCACAGGACAAGGGAAGAGGCCCATTTAGCCAAAAAATACAAAGAAAGCCTCGAGGAGGATGACCCGCAGCCTGAAATATTTATGTCAGGAATGCTTAAACTGGGGACATTATCATTATCATCACCAGCCTGTCTACGCCCACTATAGGGCAAAGGCCTCTCCCATTATTCTCCAATTACCTCGGTCCTGTGCCAACTGTGACCAATTTATTCCCGCAAACTTCTTGATCTCATCTGCCCATCTAACTTTCTTCCGCCTCCTGCAGCGCTTGCCTTCTCTAGGGATCCACTCTGTTACCCTTAATGACCAGCGGTTATCTTGCCTTCGCATTACATGCCCTGCCCAAGTCCATTTTTTCTTCTTAATTTCTACTAATATGTCTTTAACACCAGTTTGCTCCCTGACCCACTCCGCTCTCTTCTTGTCCCTTAATGTTACACCTATCATTTTCCGCTCCATTTCCCGCTGAGTCGTTCTCAATTTAAGTTGAACCCTCTTAGTGAGCCTCCAAGTTTCTGCCCCGTAGGTGAGTACCGGTAAGATGCAGCTGTCATACACTTTCTTCTTCAACGACAATGGTAGGCTGCTATTCATTATCTGATAATGTCTGCCATATGCACCCCACCCCATTCTGATCCTTCTAATTATCTCTGCCTTATGGTTGGGATCTGGGGTCACAACTTGGCCTAAGTATATATATTTGCTTACCACTTCCACTGCCTCGCCATCTATCTCAAACTGCTGTGCTGTCCCGAGGTTATTGATCATTAATTTAGTTTTCTGCATATTATTTTCAGGCCCACAGTTCTACTCTGTTCGCCCAGTGCGGAAAGCATGCTTTGCAATTAGTCCCCCGAGTTACTTAGCAAGGCAACGTCATCAGCAAATCTGAGGTTACTGAGGTATTCTCCATTAACCCTTATTCCCACCTGTTCCCAATCCAACGTTCTGAATACTTCTTGTAAGCATGCTGTGAATAACATTGGAGAGATTGTGTCTCCTTGTCTGACACCCTTCCTTATAGGTATTTTACTGCTCTCCTTATGGAGGATGATGGTAGCTGTAGACCCATTATAGATATCTTCTAGTATTCTGACATAATGCTCATCTACCCCCTGGTTTCGTAATGCCTGAATGACTGCTAGGGTTTCCACCGAGTCAAATGCTTTATCATAATCTATGAAGGCTATATATGGGGGTTGAATATACTCAGCGCACTTCTCTATCACCTGATTGATCGTGTGAATATGGTCCATTGTTGAATAACCTTTACGGAACCCTGCTTGTTCTCTAGGTTGACTGAAATCTAAGGTTGCAGAGATTCGGTTAGCGATTACCTTGGTAAATACCTTGTAGACGACTGACAGTAAGCTGATCGGCCTGTAGTTTTTCAAGTCCTTCATGTCGCCTTTCTTATGAATTAGGGTGATGTTCGCGTTCTTCCAAGAATCCGGTACCATTGCGGTCATTAGGCATTGCGTATACAGGTTTGCCAGTTTTTCAAGTACAATTTCTCCGCCATCCTTCAAGAGGTCTGCTGTTATCTGATCCTCACCAGGTGCTTTGCCCCCTTTCATTTCTTTCAAAGCCTTCCTTACTCCTTCGGTCGTTACTGGTGGGATGTCTATGTCCTCTGAACTACTGTCTCGTTCGGCATTATCCTGTATGTCCCGGCTACTGTACAGATCCCTATAGAACCCCTCGGTCACTGTGACTATTTTATCCCTATTTGTGATGACATTGCCTTGCTTATCCTTAAGTGCATACATCTGGTTTTTCCCCACGCCAAGACGTCTCTTTTACTGCTTTCAGGCTACCTCCGTTCTTTATAGCGCATTCGATCCTCTCCATAATATACTTCCGTATGTCAGCTGTCTTGCGCTTATTGATTAACTTCGAGAGCTCTGCTAGTTCTATTCTGCCAGCTGCGGTAGAGATTCTCATGGTTTGCCGTTTCCTGATTAGATCTTCCGTCTCCTCTGAAAGTTTACCAGTATCCTGTCTAGCCATAGTGCCCCCTACTTCTACTGCACACTCCGTGAGAATGCGTGTAAGGTTGTCGCTGGCTTCCAGAGTCGTAAGCTCGGCTTCCTCGTTAAGGGCGGAATATCGGTTCTGCAGCGCGATCCTGAATTCTTCTACTGTACGTCTTACTGTTTGCTCATTTATCGGCTTCTTTCGTACTAGCTTGTTGCGGTCCCTCCTCAACTCTAGCCTAATTCGAGATCTTACCATACGGTGGTCACTACACCTTACCCTTCCGAGCACTTCCACATCCTGCACGACGCCAGGGTTATCGCATAATATGAAGACTATTTCATTTTTTGTGCTCCCCATTCGGGCTCCTCCAGGTCCACTTCCGACTCTCCCGTTTACAGAAGAAGGTATTCATTATGCGTATGTTATTCCGTTCTGCAAACTCAACTAGTAGGTCCCCCCAGCTATTTCTACAGCCCAGGCCATAGTTCCCAACTGCCTTGTCTCCAGCCTGATTCTTGCCTACTTTAGCATTGAAGTCCCCCATAACTACAGTATACTGCGTTTTTACTGTAGCCATTGCCGATTCCACATCTTCATAGAGGCGTTCCCGTACTTGGTCGTCGTGGCTGGATGTGGGCGCGTAGCCCTGCACCACCTTGAGCTTGTACCTCTTATTGAGCCTAATTATAAGAGCTGCTACCCTTTCGTTAATGCTGTAGTATTCGTTTATGTTGCCAGCTATGCTTTTATTGACTAGAAATCCCACTCCCAGTTCTCTTCTGTCCTCTAGACCACGGTAACATAAGACGTGTCCATTTTTCAGCACCGTAAAGGCTTCGCCTGCCCTCCTAACCTCGCTAAGCCCTATTACATCACATTTAATGCCCTCTAATTCCTCGAACAACACCTCGAGACTTGCTTCGCTAGATAAGGTTCGCACGTTAAACGTTGCCAGGTTAAGATTCCATTGGCGGCCTGTCCGGATACACTGATTCTTAGCACCCTCTGCTGCGTCACAGGTCTGACCGCCGCCGTGGTCAGTTGCTTTGCAGCCGCTGGGGACTGAGGGCCGAGGGTTAGTTGGCGTATTCATGGGAGGTTGTGGCCGGTACTGCACCAGGGTGGCCAATCCTACTCTGGTGAGGGAGTGCATTACCGGCAATGGTC
This sequence comes from Haemaphysalis longicornis, assembly GCA_013339765.2. Taxonomy (NCBI): domain Eukaryota; kingdom Metazoa; phylum Arthropoda; class Arachnida; order Ixodida; family Ixodidae; genus Haemaphysalis; species Haemaphysalis longicornis. The sequence goes on from CM023449.1 coordinate 123,103,262, forward strand.
GCCGGGGTCAGGCCGCACCCCAAGCCTCTTTGTGCAATTCCATCAGTACGCGGATTTTTTTTTAATCCGGTGGGAATTGTCCGGCACCGGGATTCGAACCACGGTCCTTCTGCACGCGAGGCGGGTGTTCTACCTCTACGCCATCGCTGCATCTGGGGACAAACAACAACCAAAGAATCGGAAGAAAATTGTTTCGACGTAAATCGAAAGCAGTTCATCGAGCAGCCAAGACCAGAGGCGAGACCCTTGACAACTCACAAAGATTTCTTCGGGGGACACAAAGTACCTTCTGTGGAAAGGCTTCACCAGTTGGTCTTGCCTAAGCCACACCAAGTACACCCGAATCGGTTCGGACGGGAAAGTTTGTTGTCGGGCCGCAAAGGTGCCCAAAAGACTGAATCCTGAGTTAAGACAGAATGTTAAAGGTGGGACGTGCACGCTGAAGTTGAAAGATTCTTCACCTATCGTGACATAAGACTCAGCAGTATACCAAATTTTTTGGTTTTTTGTTGCTTCATTTTCCTATTTGTGCAATTTCAGCTTGCTCGTGTTTATTGTTAATACATCTGGCCCTCGTGCGTTTGCAATACAGATGTGAGGGCTCGTGACTTTTTAAGCCGACCGGCCATACATTCATCAGAAATGTGACGAGGCTGCGAGGATCTGTTTTTTACATTCTGTACGCAGAAGCCTCACTACTGTTTTATTCTACACTGCGCCAATAGACCTGAATGAACAGAACTTAGCCGGACGAGAAAAAATAATGCAAGATAGGCAACAGGCCGGCTTGACCGGTGCGCTAATTCGGAATTATTTTGACACTGAGCACGTAAAGCCTAAATCAGAGCTAACTCTGAACAGAGAGGCTAGGCGACGTGGTGTTGGTGCTGCTTTACTAAAACAAACTTGTGGTGAGCACAAAAAAGCGATCGTCACGCAATGTCACCAATTGAAAGGGAGAAAACGAAGGAAAGGGAGGTCCTCAGGGAGAAGAACAGAAATGATGCCGAGGAGTGAGAGATACCGGCCCTCAATCAACGAGACGCATTTCTGGAATCTCGCGCATGTCCCGTCAATCCTGATGGTACATCTGTACAAATGACGGGCTCCACACCTAGTCACATGCCTTATACATTAGTGCTTCCCCAAAGTAACCTTGCAAATATCACTGGGGAGAAAAGTCAATATGTGGTGAACAAGAAAAAAAAAGAGCAGGGAAAAGATTCTTCAGTAGGAACACATGGTGTAATAATTGCGCCGAGGATCACGCGACAAGAACTCAGTTACTTCTTGTGGGGCAGACGATGACAGTGTATTTAGATGATGTTACAGAACACAGATTCAGATACACGGTAAACGGTACAAACCACGGACATTAGGAAATGTAAGGTGGATGAAATAACCCATGCGGTCTTGTGCAATGTCGGAGGCTAAAATGTCCGCGAACTTCCCGTAAACGTGCCAGAATAAAAGGAACAAGCTCACGGTGAAGCCAGATGTGGACGCTGGTTGTTTGGTGTGCGTTCGAATCTATGACGGCAAAGTAACCCTAAGGAGGAAGGAATTTGACCTTTTCTCTCCGCGCGGTCAACTGGAGCATCGCATACCAGGCAAGTTTGTTTCACTGGATTCCTTTGCAAAAAGTGTCCCTTCGTCTTTAACTGAGACACATGAGGCATCCCAAGAAAGTAAGTATTTACCACTAAAGAAAAAAGAATCCACAGCTAATGACCGAGCGAGCTTTGTTAATTGATTATCAAAACAAGTCTTTCCTGTTGCGCTAAAGCCAAAAGCCATGGCTGTAACGTAACTACTACCCGGCCCATGTGCCACAAATGGAGGCATCCATAGAAAGTTGGATATTGTGCCTATCATGATAGAACATTGCCCCATTGTGCTTGAACGGAAAGGCTACGAAAGCAAAGTCCAACGCCTCGATTTCTCAACGTACGAAAGTGTGAGAACGGATCCAACCTCACAAGTTGAAAGGCAGCTGCACAAACTCTTCGTAAAAATTTTATAGACGTACCGTGATTTCCGAAGCCTTATTCTACGACTTCTCTGCGGGAATGGCTCAGCGCCTGGTTTTTATGAGCTACCCAGAATTCATAAGCCCGATGATCTGGTCCAGGAGTTGTGGACTTTACGACTTCACCACTTCGAGCACTGTCAAACTTCCTTCATCAAGATCTCTCCCCTCTCGACGGCAAAATATACATCCCCGTGAAGAACGTCGGCAAATTCGTTGAACTTGTTTCCAAAGTGCCGATCGACCCAGATGGCATACTCGTCTCTTTTGACTCCGTATCGTTTTTCACCAGCGTACCTATTTTCCTGATCGTCGCACCGCCACTGACGACAGTCGCAGCTCCAGGGACCTGCCTAAGCGCCGGCGAAATAGCTCAAATTCTGCGGTTCAGCCTGCCGAGCACACATGTATGCTAAATGCAGGAATATCTAAAGCAAGTGAAGGGAACTGGGGTGGGGCTGCTAATTTCGTAACCACAGCGCATCTGACTTCGGAAAAAAGTGCAAGTACCGCTCTGAAAAAAATTCCCGGAAAGCCCAAGTCGTTCCTCCGATACGGAGACGACTGGTTTCGTATTGTCAATTAAACAAGAGAAGGCAACGTCATGTCGCAGCTAACTTTAATTGAACCAGCCATCCAGGTCACCATAGAAAAATAAACGGACAAGGCCTCGACGTTTTGATGAAAAGACAGCCAGATCAACTCAATTTCACTGTGTGCATGGAAACCCACTCATACCAGTCAACGGAAGTAGCCCAACCACCGAAAGAAGGGAGCGAAAGAAGAGGAAAGCTGATGTTTGGAATAGATTAGGACTACCCGGGGGGACCGTCGTGTGTTCCTGAAGCCTGTTGTAGCACGGCCAGAACCTTGGGGTCCTACGGCTGTTTTAGAACGCCCAGGTACCCCGTCCCGGCGATCTACCATGTGAGCCTTTACAACATGTTGAAATGTGACCATCTGCCTCTGCCCTTTTTCTCTGCTGCTAACTTCGACAGGACGTTACCTCTGTCGCGCCTCTAACGCCCTGCCATCGTGCGCTTCTCCGGCATAAGCCATTTCTTCTCCTGGTAAGGCAAAACCAATTTGCATTTACAACATCATATTTAGCTTTGACTGCCCGCATTATCACCTCTCCCGCTACTCGGACGTTTTCACCGTTGTGGATGCTCGTGTTTTAATGTGCCTTTCAGCTTTTCATCTAGCCTTTCATGAATACCTAGAAATCCGCGTATTTTGTTCTTCAACCTGTGTTCCTATTACCTCGCTTTGAGGTTTCCGTAACCTTACATCCCACCGTAATAAAAATAGGATACACGAGGAACTTCCTACGCTGCGGCAAACGCCATATCCACCGATCTAGCAGCAACCATAAAAATTCCGCTCTATTGACTCCATCGGACAAGAAGCCCTCTCCGGTTTCCTCCGTCTGCCTTCTCCCCACCCTTTCCGGCTCACGACTCATCCGTATGTCCGTTCCCTATGGTAAAGGTAAAAGTGACAGATTATTCCGCATTCCTAGGAAGGAAGACATTATCGTCTTTCACAAACCCGTGACAACGCTTGTACAGCTGATGCCCTGACCGAAAGAGCATCCACCAAAAAAAAAGCCCAAGGGAAGAAGTCGTCTAAAAAATTGCTTGCGCAGAATGCCCGGTAGTAAGATTTGCGAGACGAGGAACGTCTCAGAACGCCTCTGACAGCACGAAAGTGACGTTCGGAAGTCGGAGATTCCGCGCAGTGCATTGCAAAACACTGTGAAAAAATGTCAACAGGATTCACTTGGCCACCGCACAGGTAATTGGCACCGAAGCCAATTTTCTCACAAAGGCTCCTCCTCGAGTTGTGGCGCACACAAAGTACTCGGAAAGGCCTGAATAAATCCCTGGGCGTCCTTCCTGCAATGTAGACCCGCCGCGGTGGCTCAGTGGCTAAGGCGTTGCGCTGCTGAGCACGAGGTCGCGGGTTCGATTCCCGGCCGCGGCGGCCGCCTTTCTGATGGAGGCAAAAAGCAAAAACGCCCGTATGTGCGAGATTTCGGCGCACGTTAAAGATCTCCAGGAGGTCAAAATTAATCCGGAGCCCTCCACTACGGCGCGCCTCATCGCCTGCGTTGCGTCGGCGCGTTAAACCCTCCAATCAATCAACCTTCCTGCAATATACTCCCATTGATTGCAACGCGCAAGGGCAAGATGCACGCAAAACAAAAAAGCACCTTATGTAAGTTCTGCTTGTGGTCCTACACACTCACCCCTTATGGCGGAGCTGAGTAAGCTCCGAAACGTTGGAACATCTTTTAATAAACCTCCTGGGTTGGTGTATTTGCCTCTTCTTCAATAAAAGACATGTGCAGTCGTGCGCTCTAACGCTATTGTGCTAATACTTTGTGCTAATAAAAAAAAAATGTACTGCAGTCCACGCTGTGGAGGTGGTTTGAAAGCGAATCTTTGAACCACAGCCTCAATGATTACTCATGCCACGTCACTTGAATTCACACGCGTAGCTCCAGAAAGACAAGTGAAATATACATAACCACACCCTACCATGTGCGCCTTTACAACATGCCGTAATGTGACCATCCGCCTCCGCCCTTTGCCTCTGCTGCTAACCTCTCAAGGCCATTACCTCTGTCGCCCCTCGAACGCCCTACCCTCGTGCGCTTGTCCATTCCTGCTAAGGTTAAATAATTGAATGATCCACGAATGGTGTTTCATTGACTTGTATGTGAGGCACATGAGTGGAAACGTTATTTTGAAGGAAGCTGAGACCGGGTGTTAGATGATCTCACTTCTCCGCACTCTGCCGCCGCGACGGCGGCGACAACATCGGCGGCGGAGACGCAGAAGTGAGATGGGTCGACTCTGGTCCCTGCAAGCTGCCCCATCCCTGTAAAATACTTCGCATTCCCTTCCTGTTCCTGTTCCTTAAACAGGCATTTGTCCCTCATTACCAACAAAGGTGCTAATAATACTCCTACTACTAACAATCCTAGGGCACGCGCAACCCGTGCACACGGCCGCTACACGTGCCGTGGTCGGAGCGCACAGCGGCGCTTGAGGTCGCGGTACGCTATTACGTGGCTTTCAGCGAGAACGCCGGGGGTAATCCAGAAGGTGTGGTCGCTGAGTGCACCGTCTGTCTCCCGTCCTAGCGCGGGCTCGCCGCTCAATCGGTAAGACAACGGGCTCTGCCTTTATTTCTCTATTAAAGACGATAGTCTTTCTTGCGCTACTTAAACCCAGAAATTTTGGCCTGTCTGTATGTCTGTCCGTCTGTCTGTCTGTGACTCGATTCAGCCACCCGGCAAAACTAAAGCAATGCCGGCGCAATAGTCTTATATAGTCACAGCTAAATCTACCCGTCTAAGTCCGGTGTAATGTTCATACCTGTAAACATTGTTGAAGAAGAACAAGACATTACGCAAATATAAGAGAACAAATTAATACAGAAGTGATGTTTGCAGTGTTCCTTTATAAAAATCATACATGCTTGACTTTGGCGAAATTAAATACTTCATCAACTCCAGAAAAAAAAATCACTTTGCCGTCGCCTGCGGTCGCCCGCTCCATATAGCGTCTTGCGGAATTTTAAGGAATCAACCGGCAACAGTTACGAAAGGTTCTACTACAGCTGTCGCCCGCGCCACTATAGTTTCTTGCGGCATTTTAAGGAATCAACCGGCAACACTTACGAAAGGTTCCAATAGATAGGTTCCACATTCTGCTTGCAACGCACGTGGAGTAGGGAAGCGCGGACGTTGAAGTAGGGCGCCGCGATTCACGCGCGTCTTCGCCGTACGGCAGCGTTGGCATCGAGACACCCGGTTTGGAGCAGTGGAACGCGGGAAATTTAAAATGATTTAAGCAAACCTTTGGCGTCTTTACCTTGGAACTAGCGCGACGCAAGAGGAACAATATTAGAGGTGAGCGGGAAAGCGAAGGGAGGCATTTACTTGGCAAAAGTCAATAAAGACTATCGTCTTTTGACGACATTTGCAACGAAAGAAGCAGATACGCGGCCAATTTTTTGTTCCTGTTTCGATTTCCGCCGGGGCCAGTAACTGTTTTTATTTGTTCGTGGGTGTTTTCTGTTGACAAAGTCGCGACAGGACCCTTGGGGAGTAAAGGTAACACGCTGCGCTTTAAAAACAAATTTTTTCCACAAGTTATGGAATCGCAACTCTCGAGTTTTCAGTGAAGCGCAATGAGTGAAGAAACAATAAATTCACAGGCAACAGGGGCTAACTTAAGAAAAGATAATTTGAAATTTCGCTGCAACACTTTATTTCTTGCTCCAGTAACTTCTAGCCATATGCAATAAATAGCTAAGACAGGACATTTTTAATTTTAATACGTATTTTCACAACCATTGCACAAAATTAAGGTTCCGAACATTGTTTATAAAAGGCGGAATTTGATAATCCGTGTGTTGCCGGCGGTAGTTTGTTCTTGCATAAGCTGCTTAGCAATTTTCGGATACTGTTAATACCTCATTGCGCAAAAAGACAATTTCTCATAGTTTTGTGTACTAGTTGCGCCCCATAATAATGCCTAGTAATAATGCTAAAAAAAAACGAATTATAGACTACCTTTTTTAACCCTAACGGTATGATATCTCGGATGTTCGCATAAAGAGCCCACCTTTTGCTGTTTGCTTGATTCAGCTGTTTACGTACATGTGCATTCCATTGATTGCTTGTTTTCAACCAAAATCTCTGCGAATTCGATTGCTTATTGTGCTGTTCGAATGATCAAATATAGAGTACCATGGAATGGCTTGTTAATTGGTGCGAACATCACATAAATTGTTTTACAAATGTTTAATTGCTACTTATTAATATGCACCCAGTGAGATAGAAGATATAAACATTGGTTGACCCAGTTTCCAAATGTGGCGCGGCCATATCGATAAAAATATAGTGCTGTCATCTGCATACGGTAATATTGGGGGAAAATCAGATATCATTCGTAGATCATTTATTATAAAAATAAATAGCTTTGGTACGATTGCCGACCCCTGTGGAACATCATTTGTAATTCGAAGTTCAGCTCAGGTTATACCTTTCAGTAACACATAGTGATACTGATTTGCTAAGCAGTTGCAAATTGATTCCAGGGGATTACCACAAATATTGTTGCTCTAAAGTTTCCTGAAAAGGATTTGGCGGTTTACCGAATGAAACGCTTTCTATAGATCAAGAAACAGGCCAATGGTGTGCAGTGTGCATTATATGCCTCTAATTATGTCATTTTTTATTGTCCAGCAATCGCATCTCGGGTGACCTGTTTTTCCTAAACCCATAGTGTGCAACAAAACGATAATATATTTACGTAAAAAAACTTTAGAATCGTATATTTACAACTTTCTCAAATACTTTGGAAACAACAGGGAGCACCCAGATTGGCCGATAATTATTCGTCACATACTCGTTTATAAATTGCTGTAAGCATCAGTATATTTAATTGATCGGGAAATCTTCCAGTCACGATCATCTTATAACGAATATTGCAATGCAATTTATCAGATGAAAAACGTATTTTATAGGGCTACCTGGGTGTCATCAGAACAGGCACCAGAATTGAGTTTGGGGTTGTTTACAATATTTGCTGTTTCTTCTGGTGTTTTAGGGAAAACTAAAAAAAAAGAATTTCTAACCTTTGGCGTTGGCAAGGGCAGTGTACCGTCCACAGGGAGGTCTGGTAAGATATATTCTCCCGTCTGTATAAAATATTACGTCAGCTACAGTGTCTGCCTCACACAGCATACCTTGGGATGTTCCAACTTTTATACCGGCGGTATATGGCATTTTACCATTTTAATTGTTCACCACTTCTCGCCAAATTTTTCTAGCGTTTATTTGCAGGCGTGAAAATATGGATTCGTAATAGGCAGATTTAGCGTATTATTTACCCATCGGAGTTAACTAGATTTAAATAATTTTTAATGCTATGAGCTCACTAATATCTGGCGTTTTCACGAATGAGTGATACATTTTGTTTCTCGCTTGTATTTCTTTCTATAAGAACTAATTATCCCACCACTACCACCTCTTCCTCTCGCACTTTCTACTGAGTTGTTTTTGGTAAGCCTTCTTCATAACAAAATTTGAGTCTGCAAAAAAATAATGGCCCTCATTCGGGTCAGCTTCGCAGAAAACCGATTCCTAATTTCATGCACTGATAAGTGAACTGAAGCATTCGAGCGTGGCTAGCGTTATTTCATGATAAGACAGCGTGTGTGCAATAGTTTTGCTCTATTATCTAGCGTGCACGAAACAAGATATTGGCAGTTCTTTACTGATATCCGCACCTACCAACCTATCTGACACATTTGGGGGGAGGCACATTTGTAATCTGGAAGTCGAGAAGCGTTGCAATTTGTGCTATATATATAAGGCGCATATGTGATATGACGATATTTTGGCAAGCATATATGCTAATAACTCGGTCTAGTCGGTCTAGTTCTCTGTTGTACAGATGGTCTGCAAGCATGTTTGTGTCCATATCAATCACCAGTACAAGTGAGTTGCGGTTATTGCTACAGGTATGCAGCATATTTTCAAGACAGGTCAAAAACTGTGCTCTGCTGCGACATGGTGGTGTTGACACAACAGCAATGGTGGCAGATCTAAAACACACATAAAGACATTGCACATATTAGTCAACCAATGTAAATCCAGGGATTAACTTGATTAACTCGCGCCACCACCGACCCCACCACGCGTCCCCGATTCTAAGGTGGCAATATGACCGGTACAATCATCAGATGTACCGCACTTTCATTTTTGGACAACCATGTCTCTGAATTGAGCAGAACATCAAAAAAAGGTTTATACTTCCGCAGATTTCGTTTATCACTCAGCTTCGTTTCTTATGCTTCGCGTATTTAAATGAACTGTTGAGAAGGCATTGAAGGAGGGGCCAAACGTTTTGTTAAGCAAATAGTAGTAATAATCGTTCATGCCTCAACATGGTTAGGGTTAGAAGTAATATGCGATCTACACCAATTCCGCTGGTAATTTGTTCAATATCACCCTTTTCGGGAACCCGTAGTGGCGGGGGCTCTCCTCCTTCCTAGCATATATCCTCTTTTCGGCGGTACACGTGAACTTCCAGCCTAGTTCTTCCTTTTTTTGACAACATCGCCACCTTGCAGGTGAAATGCTCATTAATAAATGCGGGTTGAGATTCGTCAAAACCACGGTCCTTTGTGGCAATTCTATCTTTTCTACCATTCGTAAGAAAAAGCATTTCTCTTCTGCCGTTGAACTAATCTGTCGATGATATTTGTCCCACAGTGTTTTGTGGTCGGTACCTTGTTACAGATGTCAATGTCGTTATCCTGGGCCGTTTCAGCAATTATCTGTAAATTTTCTTTATCGATTATGCTCGATTGTGCTCGATTACGAACTTCTGCTGAGGATTCACGCTTTCCACTTTTAAGTGCGAAGCCCCTTTGGGGCTCGGGATGTCGGTGTCTCCTGTTGTCGTCTCCGGCTCATGTCGTCACAGTACTAAAACACCGGGACCTACGTTTTCCAACGCCTCGCGCTAGAACATAACCCGTACTAAAAGAGAACAGCGGGACACTCGTTTACAAAAGGCATCGCGCTACAACGTTTCATCTCCGTGGGAAAAACGCGTACTAATGGACACATCGGGACGCAAGATTTATAAGGCCTCCCGATAGAACGCTTCGTTCTTCAAAGGCACTAGACTTTTAGAGCCCAGGTGTATACCTCTCCCCCTAAAGGTTTCATATCCCTGAACAAAAACGTCAAGGCGCCAAGAATACAAACCATGCTTCGCCCCTCCACAGGTTTCACGTTAGTGAAGATGGCGCGGGATTTTTTTGGATCTAGGAAATCACTCCGAGACCAGGGCTTCGCGTGTGTGGCAGGGTTACAGTTGCCTGCTTGCAATGTGGTTGCTTCCGGTGCTCCCGTCTTCGCTTCTAGTGATTGCTCTGCGTAGTCGGATGCTGTATCATGGGCAGTTCAAGAAGTAGCCAACAGGCTCCACGATGTTTGGACAGGTTGCTAATTGATGAGCGGTTTTAAGTCTCCATGAAAGACATTCCTTCAGGTCTTCCTGCCTGATAGCCTGTATACAAATCAAGCGCATTTTGTATATCTTTTCACTAAACAGGCATTATACGCAAAAATATTGCATAGATATTTGTTTTTCTCTTCATTATCCCAGTCAAAGCCGTCGAAGTCTAGTACGCCTCGGATCTGTTTATTAGGCTTAATTATGTCGTCAGGTTTTTTGGTGAGGGAATCATGAAGGAAGTCAATCGTACTTATTGTTGAGGTTGGTCAGTTCACAATGCTGCCTCATTCTGGCCGAGGTCAGACATGTCTGCCCGTAGTTAGTCTCCGGGATCTTTCAGTTCTCCGACGACCTTGCTGTCGTCGGTAGGCTCAATATCAACAGGAAGGGTGTTCTGGCCACGGAGCTGTTGATGAAGATCTCTGGGTTCAAGGTGGTCGGTGTGATTCTTCTAGCAGCGAGCCACGGCGGACGCCATTCAAGGGCAAGGCCTCCGGGATTAGGAGATCAAGGGGTTGCAGAGGCCTCGCATGCCTCAAAGTCGCGTGTGCCGCAATCAGGAGTCCAGTGGGCCGTTCTTCTGAGGTTTTCAGCCAATTAATGTGGGTACAATACCCAAGGTCATGGTTCTGCTCCCGACGCTTTTATACCTCTTCTTTTTGTCCGTGGCACATGGTGATGATGGCACCTTTTCACGCCGTCTTCGTCATTTTCGGCAACAGTAATTTGAAACTGCACCGCTTACACATTTTCTTGGTCGTTCACATCTTGTCGAAGGATAACATTGTTCTTGAGGCTGTGAGAAGCCTCAATTTGACAGGCGGCCGCCACTGCCCCCACTGCTCTTCCATTTGCCGAGCTCAGCTGAATAGGGAGCAGATTAGCACATTATGTGTGTTTGGCCGTACTTGTAGTACACCAACGCGAGCCAAAATTCTAACCCCTCCTTGACAACAAGGGGCTGAATTGATTGGTGATTTTAAGGGCAGAGCACTTTACTGGCTAGCCTTGTCGTCTTAGCTCGCCAACAGTCGATGCGACTGCCGGAATCAGGGGGCGCAGCGAGATAACGGACCCAAGTACAGCCTTCTGTATCGGGGTCGGGGTGTCCCGTTGAGGCTTCGAAAATCTACGCGGTTCAAATAGTCATTACCGCTCGAACCTCGTGAACCGCTGGCGCTTGTCAATCATCTCCCCGCTGTTTATCTCAAAGAAAACTTCAGGTATATTTCGGGCAAAAGCCCCCGCGTTCATTTAGGTAGGGACGCTCGTTGGGTTGATTTTTATGAGAGTAAGCGAAACAAGCGGCCGCGCAAGAAAACAACGGCGCGTTCGAAATGACGCAGAAAGGGTTTAGCCGCGGAAGAATGGCATATTGGAAATGCCATAGAAAGGCTCCAGCCGCGCAAGAAAGAACGGAGCATTCGATATGCCGCAGAAAGGCTCCAGTCAAGCAAGAAAAGAATGGCCCGTTCCAAATGACGCAAAACAGCTCCAGCATACGAAATAAAAGAAAACACAAAAAGAACAGACTCCCAGCTGGCTTCGGCTCGTCGAGAGGACGAAGGCGGCAGCGAGCTCTACTGGGGTCCAGGACTGAGGACTCCACTCACAGTGCTCTTATTTGATATGAATAAAAGTTTTCCTTCTGCTCCTGCCGATGGCGCAGTTTCAGGCAGGGGGCGCGTGAGCTGTGCGAAAGTGGGGAATTTGAAATGTTTTTATGTTGTATCGACAGGCTTAACTATTTCGACGACGTGCCTTGGGGGGCTCAGGAAAGTAAACGTGTCTAGCTGATCGTTAAGGTGGTGAGAGTGACGGCGGCGCTTCGGGGTGAGTGAATTTTTAGGGATGTTTGATTTCTCAGTAGAGGCGGTTTCGTTGTCACAGACAACAGCCTCGCGAGCAATGTTTAAACAACGCATCAGTTACCACTACTCACTTACCATATCTGATACGCGTAGCTGCGTCGCTTGGAGATGACCTACAAACTGCCTCGAAAATTTATGGGCGCCTTTTCAACGCAAATTTTGTCAATATAATTGCGTTGGCGTACATCGCTAAGCTGTCGAAACCAATGTGGTTCTACATAGCAGGTACTTACAAGGGTATTGTAGTCCGCAAAAACGAAATGCCCTTCCCAAATTGTAAAGGGGCTCTTGTCAACTGGGTCGCCTTTAAATACTTTGTATTTGTTTACATTGTATGTGACCGTTCCCGGAATGAGGCATGCTGTACCATCAAGAAACACCTGAAAAAATTTGTCAAAGAAAAGACGTGATTACCTGCGTCAGGCTTTCTATCGCAAAGCGCGCTGTTGTATTTGCAATTACCTTGAAATTGTGTTCTGAACACATTTTTTCTGCCCCAGTGACAATACCTAGTGAATTGCAAGAATGCAATACGTACTTTATTTACCCTCCGCTCATCATTGTGTGGACGTCGTAGCGCATGCTTTCTACGGAGGTTTCTCTGGACAGGAGAGAACAAGGGAGCCCGGTCGGCTCAACCAGGAAGCCGTTATCGAGTCATCATGTAGGGAAAATGGCGGGGAGCATTACTCCAAACTGCCTTTGCTTCAACACCAGAGTGGCACAGGATTGTCTGATGAGCCTGCCCAACCATCGGAGTCACACCATGTCGAGTCGCGGGTGACTATGAATGCTCCATCAATGGCTCTTTCGGTTTGCGCAAGGTGCAACGCACCCCTCGTGCGGCCGCCATAGGCTTCCTTTAACTAAGAAACAGCCCCCAGCGGATACCGCAGGCGCAAGCACCCGTAATGAAGAGCTGCGTCTCTCCAACGGCAACCGTGTTAACGGCGGCGTTACCCTAGGTCGCCCGGCACCTCGGGAACCTTTAGCGCAACTCGAAAAGTGATGCAGGAGTCGCTAGGTGAGATTGTATGAAGTCCGCGGCCACCTTGGGTAACTCGAGGATGGAAGTTAAAGCCGGGGTTAGATTTTCGGACCTAAATATCCGCCATCAGTGAGTAAATCGGAGCTCTTTTCGAACCGTTTTAGCAGTTATTACAAAAATGTCCAATTTGTATCCAAGTCGAGCGAGCGAATATATAACATCATTTTGAATAGAACTGTCCTATCATTACTCTACTAATAGAGGAGCTGTTGCAGCTGGCCTTAATGTTTTGGGCATAACGCGTAATCTGTAATGTGTTAAAAATACCAGGAAAATGCCTAGCGCTTCTGAACGCATGCCTCGCGGCGATTTGCCAGCTTCCCCGGTTCGCACAGTGGCTTTAGTAAAAAAAAATTCACAGCATATCCACGGGGTGAATGATGATGAGTGGGCGAAGCTCCTGAAGGGAAATCATCGGTAAAACCGTGACCCTTCAGTGAAAGTTCACCCACTACATCTGTGTCCGAACGTAACGTCTAGAAAGTCTCGCTTAAACCGCGCGTCGGCACCTTGGGGCTGAGCTCGCCTGATGCGTTTTGCAGACGCCTCACGAGCTCTCACTGCATCGGGGTTTGCCTGCCGATACGCGCGCTTTCTCGCCGCTTCCCGTTCTCTGACGTTTTGGAGATCCTCTTCGCGCCGCAGCCGTGCCGCTTCGCGTACGGCAGGGTCCTCGCGCCATTGCCGTGACGCTTGGGCCTCTCGTTCTCGAACGCTGGGATCTTGGCGGCGTCGTCGCGCAGCCAGACGACACGCTTCGGCCTCCCGCTCTCGTACGGCAGGATCTTGGCGGCGGCGTCGCGCAGCTTCACGGAGCGCTTCTGCCTCGCGGGCTCGCACATCTGCAGCCTTATCCATCGGGCGACTCCGAGCGCGCGCCAACAGCGAACGGATTTTATTACAACGCTCCCCGCCATCTAGTAAACAATCCAAGAACTAAACTAGAGGTAGCCACGCCATCTAGTAAACAATCCAAGCGCATCTTTTCATCATATACAAGTACCGCCATCTAGTAAACAATCCAAGAACTAAACTAGAGGTAGCCACGCCATCTAGTAAACAATCCAAGAACTAAACTAGAGGTGGTTACATACATACGTCGAGGATGGACAGACCCACGCCCTAAGGAGCTTCGCCCCTAAAAATGCGAAATCCCTCAGCCACCAACAACGCCCCAGGTGGCCCAACACCTGCTCCAGGGAACCTTTACGCGACACTAGGACGCAGCACATGTGTCGCGTAGGTACGCGCCAGCGCTGCTCCACGACTGACGTTAGGCGCTTCCACGCATGTACTATTAGGTACTAGGAACACGACCATCTCGATGCGTTTGAACATAACTAGCAAAAGTGCAAAGCGACGACGGAACGTGTGAATTTCAATGCTTGGCGATGCGTCTTTTAGTGCTCACGTACGAAGAAATCCTGCAGCCTTGCTATGGTTCAAGCATTGCGCAACTAACTGCAAGATTCACCTGTTCCTTGTTACACTGAGTTATGCTATTTGTCACATTAAATATAAACGAGGCGCCCGCATAGCGGCTGAAGAGTGCAGTCTCGCCCTATAAGGGCTGCTGGAATATTTATAAAGTCAAGCTATTGATAATGTTGGACTGTATTGGCAAGAGTGTGGTAATATTTTATTCCCATGCATGGTAGCTTCAGCGTGTAATGCTTGGTATAAGCGCTAAATCTTTCAGCGAGCAAGGCGCCCAAGAAATTGTTTTTGTTTTTTCGTCGGGAAACCAGGGACACAGATGTTTGCGGACACCTTTAGCTGTTAAGGAAACTCAACAAAAGTACTTTTTTCATAAATACATTTGAAATCTTTATTTTTTCTTTTACAAACCCTATCCAAACCCATTTCAAGTTGCCTCTAAAACATCGACGAATTGTTATAATAGTTAGGAAAATGATAGTTAACGGAAAACTTTTGGTAATGTCTTCTAGAATGCTGTGTAAAAAGGAAGCAAAGGAAAATATTTCAACGACTTTATCTCAGAAACTACACATGCGCTGCTTAACTCTGCCTCCGATGGGCGCCGTTCACTCATTTGTACGCTACACGATGAAATATTGCACAGCCTCGTGTTAAATGTTCATGTTGAAAGTTCATGCTTGTTATATCCCTGCTACACTGGCACGATGAATGCCTTCGAACCGAATGTCATTCGACTCAAACCACTGTGCTCCACTACAATTTCAGTGGTATGTGAAAGCTTTTACAATCGCTCGACGTGCTGCGTGCCGCTGCTGCTGACGAGTTCTGTTTTCACACAATAATGCAAGACTCAATGTTAGCGGCTGTCTTTGGAAGAAATAATATGAGATAAAAAAAACCGCCCTTTGAGCCAAGCTTTGAATATTTATAAATGGAAGTAGAGTTTTTTTATACTTTTGAGTGCATGTTTTGTGCTGTCAGGCAACACTGTTTCGTCGGTTTCTCACACTGGTGCTGAGAGAAAAGAATTATTGCATCTTGATAACATTATTTATTAGAATAAAAAGCAAACCAAGTCCATAAGTTAGGAATATTTTGTTTGGTTTAAGGACGCCAGTTACATAGTTGTTGAAGCTGACTTGGAACTATGAGTGCGAGAGAGCCAGAAATGGCATTCCTGAGCCCCAAATATCTCTCGGGGTGCTCATTCGACTCGACCCTCATCAGCGGAATGCCATTTGAAAACCCAGTGTAGCAGAAAAACTTCGCATTTCAGTCAAACAACATTCCGAAACGTCATTTTGAGAAGTGAAAGATGTGCAGAAACTCGAAAAATTATCCACTAATGCGTATTATTTTATTGGCGCTTGCCCTGAGTGTGGGTTTTTTTACAGCCAAACTTGCCCGGTAGTAGCAAAAGAGCGTTAGAATATTTTATCCTTTGAAGTTTTCTTTTGTTTTTTTACTTATTGATGTAAATCGATACCATCACAGTGATAAAGTGCCTTTACAATCGGTAGTCATGTTTTTGTCAGGATAAGATTGGTTTGCTTGGCTTGGCTTTGCTTGGCTGCTGATTTATTATTCATCCTCTTGCATAATTGCGTCGTGAGCCATCGGAATAGGAGGTAATGGTCGTGGCTGACGTGCCCACAACGGCCAGAGTGATGGCTACCGGTTCCCTAATTTCTAGATTAGCCTCTGTGGTAGAGCAGGACGTGACCGTAATACCTTCCTGGCTTACCACCACAGCCATAGCCGCACGCCGTATAGGACTTCGAGGCGGAGTGGTACTGCTTTTGAAGTGCAATGCCTCGGTGCAGCCGTCTGTGGTAATGACGCTCGGGATGAATATTTGTTGGTATGAGAGCCACGTTATGGTGCAGGCGTAGGACGTCGCGAAGCAACATTCTGGGTGTGTACTTGTCTGCGCCAACACAGAAGCAAACCTGAGCACGGCCAACACGCGGAGATCGTGTTTACGTCAATAAACTTTTTTCAAATAAATCAGTTATCGCAAACCCAGATGGCACCTAACAAGTCAACCAACTCTCTTAAAGCAAAAGAGTTGTTGCAAATCAAGACAACACCTGGCAAGTCTTACGCAAGCCTGCTCAGGAGAGCCCGAAGTCAACGTCATCAGAAAACCCACAATGCAAGTCCACGACTGATTAAAAACATCCCAGTATCTCCCAGGCTCAGCTCACACAGAACCACTATCGAAACCTGACGACAGTAAGCTGCCCTACTGCTGACTTCGGACAGTTTTTATTACCTATGTTCTTCGTTGCTATCAAGGCCATCCTCCGGACTCCCCGAAGTAGGAGCTGTCTTGGCTTTAAAGGCGTGTGTGGACGCCCCATTCCCAGCGCTGGGCTGCCCGTCTGGAGGCACGCCATGACGACCCAAGCTGCCCTGCCGACACTGCAGTGAAATAAATCCCAATCACTGGAATTCTACGGTTTTTCAGTCGAATGCTCGTGATTTGCCGTCCAACTTTTGCTCCCTTATTTGCCGTCCGCAGCTTACAGTGGGGGAAAATGGGGGGAAGTGATGAGCTGTACATGATGATGGAAATATGGAAGTGACGCGTATACACAATAATCGTGCAGCACTATGGTGGCCTAAGATCTGGCATCCAGTCCAGTACTCTTCAAGAAAATCTATAACTGCCCTGTGTTGAAACAATCTGATCGGATATTGCAGACAAAGTACGAACTTGAGTTGGCGTTTGCATTACGACGCTTGCCAGCGTACAAACCAGAATCTTCCTCAGTTAGTTTGAAAACTCGTTTCTGTGCTGTTTTTTTTCTATTGTAAGCCTCAATTTCTGTATCCTTTAAGTCATAATTACTACGTAAACCCCTATCTTTGGGTTGACCTCGATATGTTGGTTTATTTGGTTGTGTACGGTGAAGGTCGCGACAGGAAGGCACGAAGGAAGGCTGCATAGAGGGTCAAAATGTGGGCCTCGTTTTGGAGGATGAATCCGGCAATACTACATTTAAAAACCCACAGCATGCTGTCACCACGTTTGAAAATTTCAAGAACGTAAGGAACAGTATAATTTTCATTTGGTTGCACAAGATTTAATCTTGTTTATTCTTTCTTTATATACAGAACAAGGTAAGGCAAGTTTTTTATCTACAGGTCTTGATGGAACAAAGTTCACACGTTTTCAAACTTAGTGCAATATCATATGGCACATAAAAAAATAAGTACAACAGAAATGGAGCCAATATATCTAAGCAAAACAGGCGAAATGTAACAATTAGCTGATGCCAAAGCAGGCAACATTGTCTTCCTCTCGACCTCGCACGCAAGCCTTAATAGAGCTTGGTGCGAGGCCAGTTCTCCGGGATATCGTCTGTAAATTGAATATTCGGTTATCATGTTCTGTTCTGATGTTCCACACAGTTGAGAGACACGACTAAAATCAGGAGTTTCCTGCTTTGCATGAAAGATGTCGTGCAATAATGCCAACTCTTGAAACTGGTCGCAAAACCTTGCACGCTTGTTCTCCAGGATTTTAGTCTGGTAACTTGATCCAATTTTTAGAAGATCCGCGTCGCTGATGGTTTCGTAATCATCCATTCTGAGTTGGTTTTCTTGAATTTCTTCGACAAGCTTCTGAGCCTCCATCCTTACATCTTCTACACGAATTTCTTCAAGGGATGACATTACTGCACCCACCAATTTCATGGCCTCACTTAGGTTACCCTTCGATGATTGCAAGCACTTGCTCAGACGTGCAAGAGGCCCTAGAAGTCGAAACAATAAGACCAATATGAAACCGGTGGACTTCTTTCGGAACAAGAGAAGGAGTCGGCCGGCGTCAGAAGAATAGTCTCCGGCGTCCGTGTATACGTGCTCTAATGCGCTACAAATAGAAGAGTAGTGCTCAACCACTACTTTCACACTGCCCTCATAAGAAAGCCATCGTGTTTCTCCAGGCTGAGCAAGCTTATGGGACAACCCTTCCATCGCTAGTTGAGCGTTCTTCAAAATCGTCAGTCACTTGTGGCTTCCCCTAAAGGTACTGTACAATTTATTCAGCGCACTCAGTACTCTTTTTATAGGGGGCGTCTGCCTGCAACTATGCACGAGAGCAAGCTGGAGTAGGTGGCTTCGACAATGCACGAAAAGCAAATCAGGTGCATATTCTTTGAGTCGTGCTCGCACGCCGCTCACGTTTCCGCTGAAATTTGCACCCCCATCAAAAGAGACAGCGGAGATGTTTTCTGGCTTCAAGTTGACTTTTCTTAACTCGCCAATGCGCGTATTTCTTATGTCTTCAGCTTTCGTCGTCTCAAGGGATACGGCTGAAATAAATGTCTCTTCCACTTGGAAACTTTCGTGACAAGCACTAATGTGTCGAATGAAAGTGCTGAGAACCGCACACCCATTCACGTCCGTGCCTTCATCCGCAGATACAGAGTAGTAAGTACGGCTGATCTTCGCTAAGTTTGCTTGCTATGTGCGCTGATACGGCTTCTCCGAAGGCATCCAGAAATCCTGTAATTGAAGAAGATGACAGGAAATGGGCGTTCTGGGGCTTTGTAGCCAATGTTCTCAAGAAATCACCAGATCCATCTACAGATGCCGCTGTTGCGACCAAGTCAGGCCAGTTAGAAGTCGTGTGTGGAATTTCCGGTTTGAAGAGATAGTAGGCGAGCTTCATGAGGTTCTTCTTGCAGCCAGTATTCTGCTCGGCTTGTTTCTGTGAATGGGTTATTAGCATTGATTCTACAGTGTCTCCCGATAGGCACTGCGATGCTTCAAGAGCCGTTTTGTGTTGGTTACTGTGTGCATGTTTGGAGGCCTTGTCGCCTAGCTTTTTTGAAGATGCCAGCGAAATCAGCTCGGTCACCCATGGGCCTTTCTTGAATGCCACGCTACATTCCTTGCACTTGTACCCCTCTGTAGTCCGCTCAATCCAGGGAAATTTACTGTAAGAAGAGCATTTCGGTGCGTCTTCCTTACCGCGTCCGGAGAGCTTGTACTCTGATGACTTCTCTTGGGGCTCCAAATCAGAACTATGACATGTGCTCGTGTCTCGTGGATATGTTGGCGTTGCGCTTTCATCTCCTCTGTCAGGTGAACCGTCTTCGGGTGTGCGTGCTGTGCACGGTGATGGTCCGGCTGCAGTCAGTGCTGGCTGATCATCCTGTTAAGAGTAATAATATGTCTCATTTAGCTATATCAGTGTATGTGCTGGACCTCATTAGCAGCAGAAATAAAAACACGGCTCTGATATTGTTCCACATAACACTATTTTTGTCAGCGAAACGGGTTTCAATCTTTTGATGCTATAGAGCAAACCTTCCAGGAGAGCGTTCACTCTTGTTTATAAAAGTTGATTTGGTAACAATGCCAGTAACGATTAGTTCCTCCGTCGAATGTGTATGAATTTTTATAATATACTTATCAATCGCTGTATTCATTGGTGTCATCTTCTGTCTTCCCAATATGAATAGTTTATTTTCTTTCGAATTTAATCGAGATCCGTATGAAATACGTACACGTTTCTCTGTCTCTATTCTGATCATGTCTGGAGACATTATTTCTCTAGTATAAACTGGTTTCTTTAGTACAAAGTGAACCCATGCGTCTCTTCTATAATTATTTCTTTATTTTTTACTATCTTAACTTATTGCTAATCCTACGCGTCACGCATCGAGCATCGCCAACATTATAGACTTAATACTAACAAATAATCCCGATATTTCCGGTTCCTTTAACAAAAGACTACCATCGCTCTCGAAAATGAACGTTGAGTTTTTATAAATTTCCTGTTTTGTTTCCTAATTGTTAAGAAAATGTCAGTTAAAGCTCAAGGTTCATCGACTGTGGTTTTCATAAACTCAATAAACTCTTCATTGCGAAAACCAAACCCTCAATTTATTGGACCCCGTATTGAGTTTCTATAGAGCGTGCAAGACTCCCAACATATTGATTGCGGTCGTGAGAAAGTCTATAAACGTTTTCTTATGGAATCAAACAGATAGAGCTGGGCGTCGGTAAAAAAATTTTAAACCGATTATTCGGCACACCTTAATAGGTTCATTGATTGATTATTGAAATGAGTAGGTTAAAAAAGAAAAGACAAAAATATTTTACTAATAATCATAGCAATAATGAAAAATAACATAGATACGCTTTTCGACCTGGTCGCATCGACAGTCCGGATTAGGTGAGCGCCATTGTTATGGCGCTGATGAGGGTGGCACGCTCATCATGGCGTTTGTCCCTCGCACTATTTGTATAATTAGGAACAGCGACACTCGCCGTAATTGCATGGGTGTCGATTAATCGTGGTTTATACGGGGTGATTTCTGATCAGATGGCCAAAGGGTGGCTTGAAATTTGCTGAAAAGTTTTATATCATTATTTGATTATTGTAATGTCCAGCTTCATCAATATTTTCCCTGCACATTTTTTGTCCAACTGTAAAAATGTTTACAACGCGACAAGGTGGACCCCCTCCCATGCTACCCGCCCATGCGCCTCGGGCAACTTTAGCAACGTTCGTCTATCTAAGAAAATGTTCATACAGAGTAATTCGCAAATTTCATGCTTCCGTGGAAGCGTAAAAACTCTGAAGTGGATTACTTCTTTTCCCAGGTCATGAACAAATATTCTATGCTCACCATTCCGCAAAATTGATGTGCATACACGCTGACCGTCTGTCTTCTCACAGTGCACGAGTGGGCCCTAAGATTTGCGTGTGACAATTCGCTGAGCTTGCACGAGTGGGCCCTAAGATTTGCGTGTGACAATTCGCTGAGCTTTAAAGCACGAAACGCTTGAATTATTCTTTGCTTCGTCTTTAGATTAAGAACCAGAATGTTTTGTCCACCCATCCGAAGTCTAAATACAACGAAAGCAATGTGGCACACTGTAAATTTTATAAGCAAAAATATGAGTAGTGCCCGTAGTCGGCGCATCAAGCGTACGTACGTTGACGTAGGTGTGGAAAAGAAGATCAAACATGCACCTAGATTTTCATTCACGAGCAAGACCTTACGCCCAAACAACACCACTGGGATTCATGGCAAACTGGAGCGCTTACCTTGGACACTTTAGGAAAAAAACTTGTCAGCTTCAAGGATTGCGCTTGTCGCTTGCGGGACACCGAGGGGTGGCTGGAAGAGTTCCTGCTCATAATGCCTCTTCGAGGCAGCTACTGTTGTTGTAGTCGATGCTCGTATGAGGAAGGCACAGCTCAAGCACAAGGAGGCCACGCCGCACTTATAAATGCATCTCTGCACTACGGCGAAGAAGTGCAAGAGTGAAAGACATCACGTGGCTACTAAACGTACGTCACGTGTGATGTCGCGTGTTTTTTCTTTTTTTTTTTGCTGCGGGTACCGTTACATTTTGCTGCCTTTTTTTCACGCACGCGCTCGTACGTTCGGCGTTGCACGCACGCTCCGCAAGTTGACGCGCTCATCTGGTACCGATTTTTCTTCTCCGCCTTTGTCCTTGCTTCAAGGCATCCAGCTTTTCTTCCGCACTTTCATTTCGGCGCTCACATGCGGTTTCAGTTCTGCTTCTCCCTTCGTGTTCTTGTGCGTGCATGGGTGGGCTGACACATGTCATTTTTTACATTCTGGGAGGCAAACAACTCCGACGTTTTTTTTTTCACAAGAGATGGTACAGGCGTGTCTGGCCGACAGCTTTAATTAAAACAATAAAATTATATATAGCTCCTTGTGCACAGGGGTAAACATATCTAAAGTTTTTTTGTGCAAAAAACTTTCCTTTCCTAAAAAAATGTCGGCTTGGGCAACTGGTGCATTGAGCGGCTAGCGGAAAATTTCAAACTTCTACCACTGCAAAAGAAAAACTACCGCAGCTCGCGCCCTAGTTACTTCTATATGAAGACTTTGCACACTATCAAATGATTTAACGTATATTCGTGTTTGGCGTGTGGAGCGAATGTTTTTTTAATAAAAATTTTTGAATTAGAAATTTTTTTTAGAAATGGCCAAATGTGGGTTTTTTCTTTTCCCTCTGCATCTAAAAAAACCAGGTAGTTCAAATTTTTCAGAGTTATTTCTCGGTTCTTGTTCAATCTTCGTGCAAATTTTAGTTTATGTGGTCAAGACGTCAATTTTAAAAAAGCACTCTACTGCAGCTAGGTAACGAATTTTGGTTTATTTTTAAAGCCAATTAAAAAAAACTATCTTCAATTTTTTTTAGATTTTCACAAAATAAAGCTAAGGTTGCTCTCCATCATCTTCATCAAAAACATGTTGCAATTTTTTTTCAGCAACAAAGCGCCAAATATGGCATGGCCTTGTTAGCAGTATTGCGGTGACGTAATCAAGTGGTTCGTAAGGAGATTATGAACGCAATGTAGGTCAATAAGTGGTCGTTACAATAAGAAAATCCTTAAGCAAACATTGCAGTGAGCGGCTTTGTTGGAATTAAGCGTGACTAAAGTACGCTGCATTTTATCAGGTTGTAGAAAGGCACCCGAAGTGGATCGTTCAAGCTAGCGCACTCGCTCTTCTGGATGCGTCTCTTCATGCACTGCTCACTGTTTTTCTGTGCGCGTTGTGTAGGCCCAATGACGGGCCCAATGTGGCCATTTCAGCGGCTGCGTCACCGTTATAGGGGCCATTAAGAGATAGTGCAGCACCCTCATCGCTTATATTGGTTGCCTCCGACCCATGCTGTTTTTCCTGCGTTTTTGCCCTGTGGTGATATCTTATTTCTATTATCACCTCCAAAACAACACATTTTTTATTTTAAGCACAACGAGCTTGAGTCGCAAGCCCACAAAAACACAGTTATCTGTATTTTTAGTTGCTTATGTCTCAGCACTACTTAATCACACAAAGAAGGCTTGCAGCAGTAGTTTAAATCATTTATTTGACTTTTGATCGCGCCGGCTCGAGTGTAATTCTGAAGACGCAATCTCTTGTGTGGAGCTGTCCTTCATGGTCCTCTATAAAGTTGCAAGAACGTGCGTTATAAGAGACGGCGCCACTCTTTCTGCCACCTCGCAGTTTCTCACTGCGGCAGGGCCCGTGCTTCAGTTCAGCCTTTGTGCGATGGAAGGAAGGAGTGAGGGCGCTCGTCCATCTGTGCCGGCTCTACCGAGCTGGTTATGTCAGCATAACCGGGCCTAGCAGGGCAAAGCCGCAGCCATTTTTTGACCTTAATTTGAAGCCTTTAAAAGGCTAGTCACCACTAAAGGAAGTAGGCGTTTAGCTGCCAAGCACTATCACATGCAGTCCAAGGAGAAATGCATAAAACTGTCGTGTTTTGCCTTTAACCTTCTTCATTCATATGGCTAGTACAAAACTAGGGAAATATAGGGTGTCGAAATAAAACTCGAAAAGCCATTGCATAGTTAAACTAGGTCTCCTTCACATTTTCAAAAAAGCGAATTCTGCCCTCCCCTTTCCTCTGTCTAGACAGAGGGCATGGGGGCGGGGTGCTTATGTGGAACCTTTTTTGGAGGGGTTGTAGAAATTCTCTTGGGGCGTGTTGGGGGGGTGTTGGGGGGGTGTGTATAAATCCCTGGCAATCCCTGTGGTTTCCTCTGTTCCAGAGACATGCACAGGCGGAAGAGAGAGAGAGAGTGTAAACTTCATTTTGAGAAACAAAAGGGAGAGCACGTGGTCGGATTTCTCAGTTCAGGATGCCGTTGGAGCTTGCTGCTTTCTACGCACGTCCCACCAGCCGAAGCTGGGTTTTGCTGCTTGAGCTGGCCAGGTCTCACTCCCACTGTTCAAGGGAAGAGTTGGGAATTGGGCGAACATTTGGGTTTTTGTGGCAGGCCCAGACCATGTGGCAGACGGTACAGATGTCACCGCTGTGTGAGCAGGTGACGCTGTAGAGGATGGGGTTGATGGCCCGAAGTTTAGATAGGTGTGGGAACGTGTTTGCCTGCAAAAGCCTCATTTGATGCTCCTGTTCCTTGGTGAGTGACGGGTGGGCAGAAGGATACTCTTGCATACTCAGCTTGTAGTGCTGTATGATGCCTTGGTATGGTACTAGGGGATGAGTCGCTTGAAGCCAGTCGTCTTGCTGTGCCCGGTAGGCTAATTCTGGGGCTGTCGTGTGGGCCATGACATTTCCGCGAAGGGACGAGTGGGCAGGGGCCCAAACCAGACGGATCTTGCGTTCAGGGGGTCACTAGAGAAGAATTCTTGCAGCTGGTCTCAATATTCTTCCGCGTAGGCAAATTCGGCATGCTGCTTGAGAATCAGTAATGATTGTATCGGCTGAGGTGTGGGCACTGGCAAGAGCAATGGCTGCTTCTTCTGTTTTGGTAGTGTTGATTCCAGTAAGTGTGACACTGCCGACATGCTCGGTGCGTGTGGTGACTACAGCTGTCATCGTATTCATGCGAGCGTAGTCCGCAGTGTCCGTTTACACAGTTTTGGGGTTGGATCCATAGACTATACGTAATGCCTGTGCTCTAGCCGCACGTCTTCCTTGGTGAAACCGGGAGTGCGTATTCCGTGGAATAGGAGCCACATGGGTGTTTTGCCTTGTGATTGCGGGTATATCCATAAAGCAATTGCCTTGTTCTTCTGGCGTACTGTATCCTTGGGGACCAAGAAGTTGGCGTCCTGTTCTTGTGGTCGCTAGACGGTGATGCTGGTTTACCAAATGAGCCCCTATGATCTCCTCCACAGTGTTGTGTACTTCCAGTTTGAGAAGTCTGTCCGTTGCCGTGCTGATGAGGAGAGCAAGTGCTTGTTTATATGCTTTTCGAATGAGTGTATCAAGCTTGGTTACGTCGCTTTTGGAGAGGATCGCATACGGGATGGCGTATTTGATACGAGAGATGATGAAAGCTTGGATAAGCCGCAGTGTGTCTGTTTCCTTTATCCCTCTAGTATTCGTAGTGATTCGGTGAAGCATGTGAACAATTTGCCCTGTTGTTTGAGTGAGGTTCGGTGGAAGTATAAAGTTGGAGCAGTCTTCTTGAAATGTCATCCCTAGTATCTTTATGTGTGGGGAAGGCGCGATCGTAGCTCCGTCGAGTGTAATTTGGATGCCTGGGTCTCGCTGTTTTTTACTTTGTACTTTCCGGACAAGGAGAAGTTCAAATTTCTGTGGAGAGCAGCATAAACCGCACTTGATTGCATAAGCTTGCACGATGTCAGCAGCCTGCAGAAGACGATCTTGCATTTCCCCTAGCGACCCTGCGCCCGCCCATAACGGTATATCATAGGCACACAGGCCATGTCGAAGGCCAGGGATGGCATCTAATAGTTTGGGAAGGCCGGTGAGGGCGATGTAAATAGCAGTGGGGAAAGAACTGCACCCTGTGGCGTGCCTCTACCTCCAACATGAATGGGAGGTGATTGAACGTCACCGAACTTCAGGACTTCTTGCCAGTTTGTAAGAAAATCTGCAGTCCGTAAATCTGCAGTGCTGCAGTCCGTAAGTAGCACCAAACCCTATTCACCCACGCAGCGGGGAAGCTCATTTCCTCTCTTATTCGCATATCGGAATCCCGATACGAGGTGGGCCGCGTTGAAATCCCCAAGGACAATGAGGGAATTGGAGCTGGCGGTGGTAGTTGCTTGTTGCACTATGCGGTCAATGCAGTCTTGCTTATTTTTTGTTTGGCAGTAGACATTGATGGCAAACAGGCTTTTCCTCTTGTGTACCTTCCTCGGGATGAGCTCAGTCAGGATGCCAGTTTGTTCCGCTTGTGTTATGGCGTGGTGTATGGCAGTGATGGAACCCGTTTGAGTCTTCATGTGTGAGATATCCTGGAAGCCTACCGTGTGCGTTGGTTCCTTGAAGCGTAATGACGTCGGATGCAGTGGACACTGATTCGATGTACTGTTGGAGTAGGAAATCTTCTTTTTTATGCTCCTGCAATTCCATTACCAAATTATGAGTTCTTTGGACGTTCCTGCATCCTGAATACCCATGGAGGGCTGTAGAGATGTCCTTGTCTGCCGTGTCTGTCGTGGTCAGTCGATGTTACGGCTTTTCTTTCCGAGGTGACCAGCTGACGGACGGCGTTGATTGATTTTCTAAGTGGTTAAGGTGGTTCGGTATAAGCGTATTTCTTTGCTTGCACTGCGCCATGATCTGTGCGAGTGAGCTAACCTGCGCAATGAGAGCCCCAAGTTGCTCAATAACAGTTTGAGCATGTTTCTCGATGGCTTCATGACATTCTGTTTTCACGTCATCAATTTGTGTAGGAGTGGGAGAGTGACTCGGAGTGGTTGTTTTGCTCCCCCAAGAGAAATCCCAACAGACATTCAGGCTGTTGGACCGACAGCCAATCCGGAAATTCGGCATATCGGTCTGTCGGCCTGATGGCAGCCTGTCGGTCTGATGGCAGCCTGTCGGTCTGATGGCAGCCTGTCGGTCTGATGGCAGCCTGTCGGTCTGATGGCAGCCTGTCGGTCTGATGGCAGCCTGTCGGTCTGATGGCAGTCTGTTGGTCTGATGGCAGTCTGTTGGTCTGAATGCATTCTGTTGGCCTGAATGCAGTCTGTTGGTGAAGCTATAGGTCCGATGACGAGATTGGCTTAGGACACATGCTGTGAACTGGTTTACAAGTTTGGCAAGCATGTAGGCCTTTTAATAAAATAAAAATAGACAAGTTCATTATGTGCTGCTCACTCTTTATTTGCGCTGGATGTCGCCAAGCTTTTGCGAAAGGTGCTTTCGCACCGCCTTTAGCCTGGCTTCAGTGGGCTCCGCCGACGCACTCCTGGCCACATATATCTGAAAAAGAGCTGTAGATGGATAGAATAATTAAGGGTTCAATGACCTTGTGCACAAAAGACAATGTGGTAAAAGGGTAACAAATATTGCCAAACAGGTTGCCAGTAAAAAGCAACACTCTGGGGAATAAACTGATACCCTGCAGCTTTTTTTCTTGTAAGCTAGCACATACTGGGCCCGCAGCAAACTATTATTCATGAATGCAGGGTGTCTAGCAAATTGCCTAATCCAATTTCCCTGACTTTTCCATGTTTTCCATGACCGTTTTAAACGAAATTCCCTGACCTACACAACAGGCTCCATTCTGTGGGAATGGTCCGTGAAGCATATAAAAAGCATATACAAAACACATTCTACCACAAGGAAAAACACATTTCTTGCAAGTGCGCTAATTCTCAAAATGCAGTTTGATTAACTTCAGTTTGTTCAGTTTGAGGTTTGCTTGCTTTCTGTTACGGCTTCAGAGGGTTCTTTCTTTTTGTGGGATGAAAGCTTTAAGTTGCGCTTTAGCGAGCACCTTTTGCTTTTTTTTATTGTCCTGGCTCGACATGCAATGTGAACCGCATGGTGCGTTTTTGTACGCGATTCGGGCGCATCGGCATTGTGCGTATGAAGTTTTAACGCTCGCATTGACGATTCGTGCGCGCGGCAGCTTCTGCCTCGCTCAGAAAATGACGAGCGTCGCGCGAGGCCGTGGGAGGAGCCTGCCCACTTGCGCCAATGGAGAGCCGCACACCTCATGGCGGCAGTTTCGAAGCTCTAGAGACAGCCGGATGGCCCCGCCACAGATGTTTAGGCTTACCACCCCGGCAGGTATTGCATGGGCGCTTTCACTAGCGGCGCAGATGTTTTATAAGACCGTTTTCGGCCACATTATAAGCTCCTTTACCTCACAAGCAACTTCGTGCCTGCCTTGTGTGGCATTTTAGAAAGCGCTTAGAAGCGGTCGCTCAAGCTCCCGTCACCACTTCGCAGTCGAAGCCGCCACCATATTTCCGCTGCCGGCAGCACCGCGCGCAGCGTGCAGGCGGTTCTGCAACAGCGTCAAAGCGTCTGTGACGTGCGCAGCGCATTTTCCTTAACACAAAACGCCCCACGCGGTTCACGCTAAACTATGTCATGTTCTTTTTTGATTCAGTAATTCTGGCTCCTGATGTCATAAGAAAGAAGTTCTTTCAAGATTAGCTTCCCAAAAAGCGCTGACTTTTAAAATTCGCTGAAAAAAAAAAAGCGCTTTGTGTGTGTGATTTGGGCACCACCTACATCACCCCTCTGCGCAAGTGCAACCAGCAACCTAAGCCAGCTGCGAGCTGCGTGAACTGCACGGCGAGTTTCTGCACGCGATTCGTGTGCAGTATTTTCACGGCCGCGTCGACGATTTCGTGCCTGCAGTGGCTCCTTTCTTGCACAAGCAAGTGCGTTTGTGCCTTGAGTAGCATTTTAAAGAGCAATTAGAAGCGGTCGTTGGAGCTACCACACTATTCCGCGGCCGGTGCAGCCGCCATGTTGCCGGCGCCTGTCGCTCAGCACGCACCGTGCAGATGGTTTTCGCGGCGGCGTCAGCGCGCCTCAGGCAAGCGCGGCGCGTTTTCGCTTGCAGAAAAACCAGAAAACATTTCATGCGGTGCACGCTTTCGTCGCACGCGAACGTGTTGCGTTCGGTAACTTTTTGGGGGCCCGCAACACTGGTTTCCCCTATTCTGAAACTGTGTGCAGGCCCCGAAATGGTTTTCCCTGACTGGTACTACTTGATTGAAAAATCCCCTGACTTTTCCCTGTTTTCCCGGTCGCTAGACACCCTGGAATGGCATTCAGGCACAATGTGAGACCATTTATTGTGCCAGAAGTTTATATTAGGGAATGCTTGCTTTTGCTAAATTAGGAATTAACTACGAGTTCTTATGTCAGATATCACAAGCAATACCTTTCAGGGATGCAACCTTCTCTGGTGTCAGGGCTGGTTTCGGCTTTGTTTTTCCTTGTGATTTGCTCTTGTTGGAGAGTGTCCCAGTCACGCTCCGGTCGCGCATTTTCTCCACAGTCCAAAAAGTGTTTGCCGCAAGCCGGCAAAACATAGAGTCAGTGGAAGCCCGGAACATGGTGCCCCAGGCATCCTTGGACAGCCAGGTGTCACAACCTGCATACAGCTGCGAAGCATTCAAAGCAAAAAATGGTTAGTTGCTGATTGACTAAACGTTCACAAGGATCACAGCCACATTCTGAAAACCAAATAGCAAATAGCTGCAAGCTTGCTTCGCAGATATGAAAAACTATTGCTGTATTTCCTGCATGAACCACAGAATAAGCAATCACACCATACTTAAAAGAAATTCCAAATGCTCACAAACATTTACACTAAAAGATCATAACTTTCGGACCTCTTCATTTTGTTTCATGGCAAGAAATGCTGGACATAAAATTTGCACTACAAGGACGGCAGGACAGAAGAGGGCACACCACACAGCGCAGACGGCAAACTTAGGTCCAAGGCTAAGGACGTATGCAACGTTTTCGGGTAAGTGGACATTGCCCAACCCGTGCACAGAATGCTTCGTAGACGGATGTTTTGCGGGAGTGAGGCTTGGTGGTGCGGAAGGATCAGTTGCCGGTAGAACTCCACAACGCAGTCCGCAATCTTCGAGTATCGTAACCAGAGGTTCCAGGCAGTCCGGTGCTCAGCTGCACGGTGGAGTCAAAGGCGCAAGCAGTCACGAAAGATGCGCACTTTATGCTGCCACTCCGATACTCGAAGATTACGATACTCGAAGACTGCTGACTGCATTAGAGTTGTACTGGGAACTGATCCTTCCGCACTGCCGAGCCTCACTCCCCGCAAAACGTCCGTCTACGAAGGATTCTGTGCACGTGTTAGGCAATGTCCACTAACCTGAGAACGTCGCAAATGTCCTCAGCCTCGGACCTAAGGCACCGCAGCTGCCGCTAATTCACATCCCGTGCAAGGTCTTTTTTTTTGCTTAGGCAGCATTGTGTCTTTCAGTACCACAAAGGAAAGACTCTCAAGAGAATTTGCCAAAGAACGCGACTTGAGCAGGAAAACTGCGTGCAAACATCCAGCAGGTTCAAGTTCTGCTACAGCAGTTGCCAGACAACTGAAGCGGTCAAACCGCGACACAGTGGATAGAAAACAGCTTAGGGCAACTAATAATGGGTGCATTATTTTAAAATATCAGGTTCACAGCTTTACAAAATAATACACACAAAGAGCGACAACTCACTAATGTCCTTAAAATAACGACACTGCAAAGTTCCGCTGCTGACGAAGCGTATCGCGTGGTCGCTAGATTCTCCTAAAAACAAGCATTTCAAATGTCTCCTAAATTCCGGAAGCAATGAACTGCAAAAATATTTCGGATTTAAGTTATTGAACGGTTGTTCAGCCAGTTAAAAGCAAGCAAAAGGCAAATACATTTTCTCTCCATGACCCCTGTAACCATGATGCAGTGTACTCATGTTCGAATTAACAGAAATTAAATTGTAGACACAGACTTGTATGGAGCTAGGCCAGACAAAAATGTACAGTTCGTATTATCCATTAATTCAAATGACTGAAGTTCAAACTAATGAGCTTTCACTGTATAACCTATTTATTATGTGTAGTAGAAAATTTTGAAATCGTGTTTTTACCACATTCCTATTGAGCTCTGTTACAAAAGATCTCATTTGGCTCCCTATATGGCGGCTTGCAGCACATATGACCAAGCTAAAGCAGAACTTATCTGAGAAAGCTATGGTGATTACCTTTCCGTCCTCACGCGCAGAGCCAATGGAGATTTCCTCCATGATCAGGTCCTTGCTCATCTCCACGCTCTGCCCCATGCTTGTCTCCGTGCTCGTCTCCGTGCTCGTCTCCCTGCTTGGCCCCGCGCTCGGCCCCATGAACTCCACTGTCGGCATGGCCACATCTGGGCATGGAGCTGCTTGCACAGTGGTGGGCAACTCGGCTGAAAAGCAACAAGCCAGACCTTCTATCACAGTCGAACAACGCACTCACATCCACAGTGGCACTTTTAATTCAACTTGGCCCTGCATATACCCACACTGCCTAGCAGTGGGGTCTTTTACTTGTGTTTTTATTATTGTAAATACAGCGCATGCTATGGAATGCTTTGCACTCATGAGGGATTTAATCCTTGGTGTCCGACATTGATGCTGACACGCTTTTTTTGCTCAATGGGACATGTAATGCTTTTGCACTAAAACGTTTACAGATAAGACGGTAAAAATAGATGGAAGCAGTGAATCAGGCACTATGAAAAACACTTTCATTAACAAGTTCTTGTGCACACCTACATGCATTAAACAAGCTTTTATTCTTCAATGCTTTCACGACACTGCACCAAAGTGAACAGTTACAGTTAGACCTGCACAGAATTTGGACACAACTGCAGCATTAGCAGTCCAAATTCTAATTAGTCTGTGTTTAGGCCACAGCGATTTTCCCAAAGAACAAGAGGGGTGGTACAGGTTGAGTGTTGTTTATTCAGTGCCAGAATGCAATTGCATGGAATGTTCTTATGAAAGACAGCCTCACCATTTCGGAATTACGGTGCACCAGTGACTGTCCTTGTGTTGTTTATTCAGTGCCAGAATGCGATTGCATGGAATTTTTTTCTTGTGAAAGACAGCCTCACCATCTCGGAATTATGGTGCACCAGTGACTGTCCTTGTACCTTGCCTCGCCTCTTGTGTAGCATGTTATCACTGTTTGTTTTTTTTATCACCATGAACCAACAATGCCAGACCTCCCCTTTACTTTGGAATTACACCTGCACCTATGTAGAGAGCCAGATGGCTTGCCAACTACATCTCAACAGGCCTGACTGTTCATAAGCCCTCTGCTGATTCACCTTATCTTTGCCACTGCAGGATATATGCAGCATGGCACTAATGACATTCAGATAAGGCTACCACAAGTACAACAAGACTGCACTGCAGCAACTATGCAACCAGCTATGTGCATGGAATGAGAAGTGCAGACAGGAAATCTTACTTTGCTGCCAGGGTGCCTCAGGAGCCTCGACGTGGTGATGCCCAAGTTCTGAAATGCCATGTGTGAAAAAGTTTTGCTTTTTTACCCACGATTTGCAACAATTACTGCGGAATAGTTCTGTAGCATGCATGGTCAACTGGGATGGAAGAGTACCTGCTCCTGCAAACAGTCAGTGTGTTTTGACCTCTCACAGCCTTCAGAGAAATGCACAGTATAGGCACCCACACGCTTCCTCAATGCTTTTGGTGTACATGAAGCTCAATGAAGTGTTCCTTTAATAGTTAGTTCCTCCAAGAATCTGTTGAATTATATTACCAATGTAGTACATCAAAAAAAGCAATTTTTTTATGTTCCCCACTCGCCCGATTCTTCTCGGTGCCACGCAGACTGGAATATGCCCATCAGCCAATTTTCTGATGCACCAGCCATCAATAACTCACTAAGTCGTTACGTCTCAAACCCCTTCCGTCTCTGCTATGTTATCTGCTCATGGACATGTCATGGACCAACGCAACCTGACTACTGTTGCCCATGGTCGAGTGGTTTGGGTTGACGTGTTACACAAGCTCCATTCGATTCAGAGGCAGTACATGGCAACAGTGCAGAGAAATTTTTGTGGTGCTAGTGCAGTGCAGCGGCGTGGTTCTGCAGTGCCGTGCACCACGGCTGCACCATCAGCAGCATCCCTGCGTGTTTACAATGGAGCGAGGTGCAGGCTTAGTTGCCTGCTAATCATCCCTGCCTGTCTTCCTCTATAACTGGATGTTTATGGCCATCTGGGTTGCGCCGCACGCATCAGCGGCGACGCGATGTTCATCCCGCGTATCTTCAAGCTCGACGTACATTTTCAAGCGGTCGCCACAACTGCCGGTAGCCGCCTGCCAACCAACCACCAGCCTATCTACGCCCACTGCAGGGCAAAGGCCTCTCCCATTATCCCGGTCCTGCGCTAACTGTGACCAATTTATCTCCGCAAACTTCTTGATCTCATCTGCCCATCTAACTTTCTGCCGCCCCCTGCAACGCTTGCCTTCTCTAGGAATCCACTCTGTTACCCTAAATGGCCAACGATTATCTTGCCTTCCCATTACATGCCCTGCCCACATCCATTTCTTCTCCTTCTGTCTGCCAACCCGCAACACCCCAACTACGGTGTGTACTCATGGCACCAAATAGCTGCACCTCCTCCATAGCAGCTGCAGCAGTTCTCTTCCCCGCGGCGGCACCACAGCTGCACCATGAGCAATCGAGAGACACGGTACACAGCACCATTCCTGCATTGGCGAATCGAGCGTTTTGGTGCAGCCCACCGTGCACCGGTGCAGGCACCGCAGGGAATCACATATGAATCGAATGGAGCTACAGACAGTAACTATGCGACAGTAACTAATGACAGTTGATGTGCTAGACAGTTTAGCCCACGATGTGGGAGGGATACTGTTTATCCGCTTGAAAAAAAGCTATAGTCCAAACTACAAATTACAAACATATTTGTTCAGTGCACTCCTTGAATGGCACCCAGCTGTTGTAGTCCTTGTTCTTCACTGCGTGGAACTTATGGGGTTTAACACGGTGAAGCTACACCCGAGCTATAGCACAAGAGCTTTGGATTAATTTTGGCCACCTGGGGATCTTTACGTGCACGGGAATCTTGACACGTGTTTCGCTTTCCGCCACCAAAGCAGCCACCACGGCCGTAATCCTTGGGCTTAGCAACTCAACTCCTGGCCACTGAGCCACAGCAGTGGATTTCTTCAGAGTGCAAGAGACTAGGTTTTTAGTGCTAAACAAATTTAGCTTGCATAACATAGGTTCTGTGATGCAGCAAAAAGTCAATCTCCATTTTGTATTAGTACGTGATCCTTAGTCTCATCAATTTCTTTGCATTTACTACACGAGCAAGATTAAAATTAAACTTCAGTGTGCCGAGCAGTGGCTTTCTGAAAAAATACTAATAATTGCATTTAACTACCACTATTAACGCACACGCATATAGATACCTAAATGTATTGCAAAAAATTAAAAGCTGTAGAAGTGAGTTGGGAAATGCCTCCCTTAGCACAAAACAAAACTGTGGCAAATAACTTACCGTATCCTATGTCCTCATCAGGTTCACTAGGCGCAAGGCTGATTGGCAAGTCAGCTGATGTTGCATAGATCAGCTTTCCATCTGAAAATGAACACATAAAAGAAAATGAACATATAAAGGCCACAAGAAATATTCTGCACAAAAGCTCCTAAAACTAAGACAGGGCAAGCGTAAATTTACAATCATGAATACGCATCCATCCTGCTGTCCTGTGTCGTTAGCACAAATAAACCCTTCCAAGCATTTTGACCAGTCCTCTTACAATTGTGCCAGTTTTGATAAGGCACTAGTTGGGGGTAATTGGCACCCACTATAATGCTCACGAACCACTTTTCTCACTTTTGTGGTTTAATACGCTGAAGCTTTAAAGTGCACTTTTAACGTGGGCTGAAGCCTTGACACAGGAATTTTCGCTTTCTGTCTCGCTCAGAAACCCCTCTACATTGTTTTACATTACCTTTTTAACACATTAACTTTGCTCTCCACTACAGTAGCTGCTCATTATCGCTCATTGATAGAAAACGAAAAAAACATGTTCATGCACTTTTCCACTCACCAGCACTCAGAATCTTGGCAGCGAGGGCCTTCTGCAGTGTCATGTTTGCTGCCTGAAGAATGTCCTTCTCTTGCTCAATTTTACACAGTTTTTGTTTTAACTCCGCATATGCCGCCTCTGCCACCAAAGGCACCTCGGTGTTAACACTGGCATCTGCGAAAACTCGCCGTTTCAGAGCCATTCTGGCTTTCCCAAGCTCCTGCTTTGCAGCGTCGAGCTTCTGCTCAAGCTCCAAGTAGGCTCTTCGGGATACGGTTTCGCCTTCAGTTTCGGCCAGTGCCGCCGCCAACTTCACCTCCTGTTTCTTGCGAGCCTCTTGCTGGAGTTGTTTTTCATGGTGCACCGACTGAAATTTCATAAAATACCGACACAAATGCTGTGATGCACCCCTGCACAGCAAGGCAAGAATATCATCGAAACTTGATGCTGAACAGCAATACTACATTTGTCCGTTTTTTAAACAGAAGCTCAGGTACATCAAATCATACCAAGCAGTTGAGCAACCGAAAATACATAGCATTCTTATTGAAAAGCAATGACTATCAAGATCCCATAGATATAGCCTTCCTTTACCTAACAACTGTGTTATCCTGGCTTTCAGCATAATTTTGGCACTTTAAATTGGTACACCATTGTTTCTAGCAATCCGGAGAGCTGAGCTGGCAATGTGATATCATTTGCAAGCTTCTGAAATGAAAAATATGCTTGTGGACACCTAGCTCTGATCTGCATACCCGCCCACCTGGGGACTTGGAAAATCTGGAGACTGGCAGAGGGGAGCGGGGAGGTTTCTTTTTTTTTGCATCATACATGACCTGTGTAGCCCGTGAGATCAGCTTTGATTTCAAGGCCACAATGTATACCAACCCAGCAAATTCAACACAAGATTTCCGTTGACCATGAAATTGTCCACAGTCCTCTATTTCTCAGCGTTGTGAACAAAATTCCGGTGCTTGCTCGTTGCCAAATGAAGTTTTAATAGCTTTTCCTGCCGTGTGCCATACTTATGTCGCAGGCACAAGTCGTGCAAAATTCCAAGTGCTCGCCTTAAAGGGACAGCACAAAACACAGGAACTATGCAGTACAAGACCTTCAGAAAAGCTTCAAATACTTCTTTGGCTATGACAATGCCATATGTTGTCAACGGAACTGTAAAGAAAGGCCTACACCACCATACCACAGCTCACTTTGGCTGGCTACCTAGCATATGATGGCAATTACGATGCAGTGTTGCTGCTTGATGTTTTTTTTTTTTTTCGTGACACAGTTGTGGTACTTTTTCGGGAGATTTACCACCATTCCTATACAATTGGGAGGATAGATAAAACATCTGGAGAGTTTGGAGGTATGAATCTGTCAAATTCACACATTTTACATCTAGTGCTGAATGAAGCACGTTAATCTGTAAGGCCAGGATCAAACCACATTCCTGGGAAAACTTTTTCGCTTCCTTACTCATTAAACTACCCCTATTTTTTCAGAACAATTTGTTTTGAGACTTCAATCTTGATACATTTGCACTGTTTGAACATATTGAGCCAGCACTCTTTAGCGTAACCAGTCTCACGGTCACGGTAATCTACCACAGATGTGAGCAACTACTAATAACACGATATAAATCAGCGACTTACATGATTACAATAGCATTTCTGTACGGAGAAGGACTTGATTTCACGTACTACCGAAGCGTCCGAATGACCCTTTTCAGAATTGATGCACAAACAGCTTTACCACGCCACGTGCGCACTTGCAACCCATCTTGCCTCACTTTTCAACCAAGACGTCTGGCTACCCTAATCATAGGAGAAAACCCCACAATTCCAGTTCCCCCTTAATGTAATTACAAACGTATAGTTAGCAAGAGACTACACTTCTGCCTGTCACAGCACAGAACAATTTAGAATGACTATAAAAGGGTTGAAGGTTGGGCGAGTTGGTGATTATCTTAAAAGCAAACTGCGCGCAAATTAACGAGGACAGGAACAGATAAAGACAGCGCAAGCGCAGATCCGCAACTGGTTTATTATTACACACATCAAAACCTTAAATGCCCAAGCACCCAATAGAGACGCCCTACATGCGTCACAGTTCTTGGAGCATTCGGCCGCAAATACAGAAAACGGTAACCACACACCCACAAAACAAAGTTTCAGCAACACGAATGGCAAAAAACATCAAAGATGACGGCATCACATGGGTTTTAAGACCCTCCCCAACATGCATGCCCTGAAAAGGCACCGAAATAGCACTTACTGTGCATCTAAGTATGCGACTTCTCGAATAAGCAAGGCGATAGATGAATGACTGATGCAATCCGAACCTGCTTTTAAGATGTGGCTGGCTTCTGCAATTTCTCACGTTTGCAGGTTCTGATATCGAAACAAAATGGCTGTGCACTCTAACACAGGGACACAATCAGGAATGCATGCACGGCAATGGGAAGACAAGTGGCTCAGGTCACTTTTTTTTTTTTTGAATAGTTATGTTCCTTTAGCCTGAGGCCGTGCATGCATTCCTGATTGTGTCCCTGTGTTAGAGCGCACAGCCATTTTGTTTCAATTAAGAACCTGCAAATGCGAGAAATTGCAGAAGCCAGCCGCATCTTAAAAGCAGGTTCGGATTGCATGAGTCATCCGTGTATCGCCTTGCTTATTCGAGAAGTCGCATACTTAGATGCACAGTAAGTGCTATTTCGGTGCCTTTTCAGGGCATGCGTGTTGGGGAAGGTCTTAACCCATGTGTGATGCCGTTATCTTTGATGTTTTTTGCCATTCGTGTTGCTGAAACTTTGTTTTGTGGGTGTGTGGTTACCGTTTTCTGTATGTGCGGCCAAATGCTCCAAGAACTGTGACGCATGTAAGGCGTCTCTATTGGGTGCTTGGGCCTTTAAGGTTTTGATGTGTGTAATAATAAACCAGTTGCGAATCTGCGCTTGCGCTGTCTTTATCTGTTCCTGTCCTCGTTAATTTGCGCACAGTTTGTTTTTTGAGATGCTAGAATGACTACCTGCGTTTTGGCCTTCCTCTTCTTTTTGTTCTCCGAGGCCACCAGTGGCCTCCGCGGCCGCTTTTGCATGAACACGTCCATGTCTTCTTTGGTTTCTGCATGGTTGAAGTAGATCATTACAGCAACACTAATGAAGAAAGGTAAACTGTCTGCCTCTATTAACTCTACATGAACTCTTAAGACGGGCGTCGTGATATGCGTGCCACACTCGTGAAGCTCGGCAACAAAGTCAGGCGTTGTGAAACTGCCGTACTCACTCGCCGGCGCGCCGCCCTAACTCTCTCACCATTTCCTGTCCTTGTATATTGTTTTCTCCCCCCTCCACTTCGTAAATTCTCATCTGTTTAACTACACCTCTTGTGTCCTCATCTTTTGCCTACTTTTCTTCCAGCAAAACTCCGCCAGCACCCTGACGATGCGTACGTTGTCGGGGCACGTCGATGAGCAAGTACGGCAATTTTACGATGTCTGACTTTGTTGCCGATCTTCGCGTGTACGTGCCCACGACGGCCGTCTTTCGGGCCGCGAGGCGGACGGTCGCAACGGCAGCAGCCGGTCTTGCGAGCACAATGGCTGCGAGGCGTACTGCACAGAATTAACAGTCTCACGTGGGGGGGGGGGGGGGGGGGGGGGAGGGAAGAATTTTACAATGCCTGCGAGGCGAGGCGCTAGCCGAAATGGGGGAGGGGGGGGGGTTGAAAGTGCATATACTCGTGCCTTGCCCAATGTTAGCGTAATCCGTTTTGCCCTATTAAAATGAGTTTAGATTGGCCTAACCGCGTTGCTTTTTGCGAGATAGTACACGATGACTCATACAGGACGTTGCGACGATAATTGGAACACTTTAAAAAAATTTTACTGAGCAAACCGCCGCTCTGTTCGCGCTCAAACTTGCCACGAAGGTCGCATTTTGTGGTCTGTTTTGTTTGATACCGGGAACAATGATGGTACTTACCTGTGTATCCTGAAAATAAATAAAAACGATTTTCGCCTATGGGAAAATGGCGGCTGATTTGGACGTGCGAGCCAGCGCAAGTTGATGTTGGAACGACGGAACCTGGGGTATGCAGAGCGAAACGCACGTTTGGGATTCACGGTAGGAAGGAGCCAAATGGTGCAGCAGACGATCAGAAAATTTACCTGGGGATGAGCTACCAGACGATCAGAAAACCCGGTTTTCGGGCTCGCACATCCAAATCAGCCGCTATTTCCTATAGGCGAAAATCGTTTTTATTTATTTTCAGGGTAAACAGGTAAGTACCTTCGTTGTTCCCGGTGTCAAACAAAATAGACCACAAAATGCGAACTTCGTGTGAAGTTTGAGCGCCAACAGAGCGGCGGTTCACTCAGGAAAAATTTTTAAAGTGTTGCGATTATCGTCTCAACACCGTGTACATGTTAGCAGGAGGGGAAGAAATGACCAGCGAAATGCTTCTCCGGCGCACGTTACTGGGAATTGCTAGACAACGCCGGTGACGCCGTAAATCACATGTACAGAGGTCAAAACTGTTAACAACAACGCCCGAACGCGTGGCTTTCGATACGTGCAACGCAGCCTGCTGACAGCCACCGGCGTGACCGGCGAGATAGGTGACGGCGCTGTGGCGGCTTGGCATTCGAAAGCCATTGCCGATGCTTCCTTCTTTTGGGGGGAGAGATTCGACACCAAAAGAACCTCACCACGACTGCCGCCAAAGCCTACATTAAACATTATTTGACGCTCATAAGCAGCGCAGTCTCGTTTTGGCGGCGGTCGTGGTGAGGGACGTTCGGCGTCGAACGTTCCCCCAAAACACGGAAGCATCGGCAATGGCTTTCGAATGCCAAGCCGCCGCAGCGCCGTCACCTATCTCGCTAGTCACGCCGGTGGCTATCAGCAGGCTGCGCTGCACGTACCGAAAGCCAGGCGTTCGCGCGTTGTTGTTAAAAGTTTTGACCTCTGTACAGCTGCCGTTGTTCGGCGCAGATAATCGCGCGAAGCTACAAGATCCGCGGCCAGTGACAGACAAAGCTTTCCGAGCGGATTTATTGTGCGCAACTGCGCCACGCCGAAGACCAATAGACATGCAGGAATTGTATTAAAAACTGCATGTGCATACGTCTGCATTGTTCAAAGCGCGTGCAGTTACTTACCTGCCATATGAAGAATCTTGGCCTTGTAGTAGCCCCCCGCTGTTGTTTCGTCCCCCTTCCAAAAGACGTTGTATTCCTTCGAAGTATCGAAATCCGTAATGTTTCTGGGCCGAAACAGTTCGATGTCTCCACTATCAACTACGGCCGTTTTCCTGTCAAGAGCATACTCCACATAAACGAACATTTTGAGCGTGGGAAATTAAAAAAAAACGTTCTCGCGGGAGATTATGGCTGACCACGGAATGCGATGGCCTAAAACCAAAAACCACTAAAACGGTAAGAGACGGCGCTATAGCGCCGCGATGTATCATTATTTTCACGTCGCCGCAGTGGTGGCCAGATGGGAATCGTAGTATGGCTTACAGAAAACAAGGTATTCGAGAAAAAGTTACTTCAAAACAGCAAAACCACTATAAAATTTGTTTGTGTTTGATAGCGGAAATAACTACAGTAATATCTGTTTCAATCTTCAACTTCTAATGCATTGCCTGGGCCACAATATAATAAGAAGAC
Source organism: Haemaphysalis longicornis (assembly GCA_013339765.2). Classification (NCBI taxonomy): domain Eukaryota; kingdom Metazoa; phylum Arthropoda; class Arachnida; order Ixodida; family Ixodidae; genus Haemaphysalis; species Haemaphysalis longicornis. Next base: position 123,143,729 of record CM023449.1, read on the forward strand.
GGGACGCGGTTCCCGTGTCTGGTTTTCATTATGTTTCCGTCGTTCCTCCTCCGCTAATGTTTGCCAAATACAACAAAAACGTGCGCAAAAACACTGCAGTCAAAAATGACTCGGATGATTCAGAATGCCAAAAATGCCGCTGAAAAAGTGCCAAGCAACAGGCATGGAGGGCAGTGCCAGAAGTGAAGGCATAAAGTCTGGGTGAGAATGCAAAATATGATCGCAGCGATAAACGCCCTAATTATGAATACCCTCGACTATTTCTGGATCCAGTAAGCTGAAGACACACTACACAATGTCACTCAGCATGTGTCCTGCTGCAAGTTAAGCCTTGTCACTGTGAATTGCAGTATCACCTTCAAAGGCAAACCTTATTAGCGCCTCCCCACCATGACCTGGAGCAACAAACTGCGTACGTCTCGTACAATCCGTCTCTTTCACACCTGACGCATCTTCACTTGGTGCATCCTAATCGCTACGATGCTGAATTTAAATTTTGCACAGAAGTAGGAACCGCAACATAGTTCAGGTGTGTGACAATTAGCCCTGAGTACCCTCTCCTCCTTTCGTCCGGGAGATCTTCATTGACTGGTTATGGTGTTTAACTCGGCGAAACTACACAGGTTATAAGGCGCGTCGTAGTGAAGGGCTCCGGATTAATGTTGACCACGTCAGTGGGGATCGTTAACGTACGCCGAAATCTCGAACACGCTGGCGTTTTTGCTTTTCGCCTTTATCAGAAAAGCGGCCGCCGCGGCCGCGACTCCAACCCTCGTCCTTGTGCTCAACAACACAACACCTTAGCCATTCAGCCACCGCGGCGGGTCCATGGGAGATATTGGTGCCTAGCCCTTATTCGGCCGCGCCGACATATCTGTATGGGGTCGAGTGAATGAGCAAGGAGGATCCACTCCTCTGGGCTAATTGGCCGTCTAGAATGCTCAGACTATTAGCCCACCTTTTGTTTTACAGCACCAACCACCAATCAACCATCTACGCAAGTGGTATAAATGGCAGCGCAAAGTAATTAATTTTTCCGAGGCAAGCAATTACAACCTAGAGCGCCATTAAAACAGTTAAGGAAAGGAGGCGGGTACATATGGGCTGAAAGGATGTGAACTAAAATGTCATTGGGAAAACAAAGGATCAAGAACTATTCCTTTGACGATAACACCAAAACTTGGCGGGTTGCTTTTTGAGGTCCCACCTGGCTGCTTGAGGACTTTGACTTACATAATTACCCATAGATAAAGGTATTTGTGCGGTATGGGAGATATACAGAAATAATCAAACACATTAATGCAATGCCAAACGTGCGTGACACCCAGCTCGATGTAGGGAGGCGACAACGTACCTGCATTAACTTGTCTGCAGGAGATATTATCAAGATGTGTTGGCAGAGAAAAAAATTATGAACCATTCTATTTTTGTGAAGTTTGGTGACACACGATGCTTTTCAGCATGCGACACGATGCGATATGGCACGGAATTTAGGTGAAAGGCATCAGCGCATTTTCGTTCTCAGGAGTGTTGACGCGGCGATACCTAAAGATAACGCACACATACGCACTAGCTTTTATGTTGAACCTACTGATATGAAAAATGGCCCATGCGTCACTCGGGTCCCAATGCATGTTCTGAACGACATGAACGTGGTGACCACGTACTAATAAAACACACCAGGACGTTCGTTTTTAAACGCCTTCGAAGACACGAGGAGCCTCGGGAGTTTGTGTGCGGTCATAAACAATAGATGGAACCCTAACCATACATGTTTCCTTAAAAGCAGAAACCGGGCAGGTCAAGGGCCACCGAAACTATAAATGACGCCACAACGAAATCTAAAGCGAAGCCTTCGATCACGTCCACGGCCGCTGTTAGGGACGAGGACGAGAGCAGTAACGATGAAGATGGATACAGAGGTAACAGAGGTAACCTTCATAGGTGAGATGGCGCATGCCATTACACCGATTCTAAGAGGGAACCTTTAGCTATCATCATCATTACTGACTCAAGCGCGTTTGTGGATGTGTGTTGTTTTTTTTTCCTCCTCCTCCGGAGCAGTGGGCGGAGACAACGCGGAGTTCCCGCAAATAAAAGAAACCAAAAGCACCAAAAACTAGTTCTGGCGACCTGTGTACTGTGCGTAGAAGTTCGGTGGTCAACTGTTCAGTTAAGGAACCTTAGTTCGGTGCCAAGTTGAATTTTATGGCTGCCTAGAAGCAAGTGTGGCGTTTCGCGTCGAGGTTTTGCGTCGATCATCGGTTCTGTGACCGCAGAAAGGGAGCAGCATGTCACAGAAACGGCGGGGACCCTACAGGCGGTACCTGGAGCCTGACTCAACACAGGAAGTCCCAAGGCAAACTCTAAGCTATGTACCCAAACGAGCCAGAAGTTCCAGAACGTCCAGTTTTTCTGAGGTACGTGTGATGCATGTAGTTTTTACTCATTGCATATGCCTGCAGTGGCCGGCTTTCAAAAAAAAAAAAAAAAAGAAAAGGCACTTCATGATAAGCCTAGGAGCCTTATTGTTGCAGCAGTTTTTTGTTTTTCTACTTTTCCAAGGGATTGCCTGTATTTGTGAAAGAAATGTTTTGTACGCATACGATTACAGTGTCATTACATTCTAGTTAACTATGGGGTCATTCCGTCCACTAAAGGTTCGTTCCTGACGTACCCGCCCTCATGGCTTAGTGACTAAGGTACATGTGCTGCTGAGCCCGAGGACCGCGGGTTCGATTCCCGGCCGCGGCGGCCGCTTTTTTGCTGGGGGCGATAAGCGGAAATGCCCGTGTGTTCGAGATGGCGCACGTTAAATATCCTTAGGTGGTCAAATTAATCCGGAGCCGGCGCGCTTCATCGCCTGAGTAGCGTAGCCACATTAAACCTCATATCATAATCGAAATCTTCCCTGACGAAATAAAGTGACAAGCGAGTTCTACGGAACGAAAACCAGCAGATCGGATGCCATAATTCTGTTGCGGCCGTTTGTTAAAGCTTTGAAGTTACGCCTCTGCTGACGGGCGTTATAAAAACGGATTCAACCCCCCCATCCCCAACATTTTTTTTTACATGGCTGGCGTTTTGTGACAGCTACACTTCTCGCCCACACAGTGGGAACAGTCGGTCTTGATTCTTGCCTAACCGACGAACCGCTACACCGTTCACTGTAGCCTAGGCTGACGTCACCATCGCTACCCAACCGAAAAAAAAACAAAAACACAGTTCACCTTTGGAAGTACAATTTCGAAGCACGATTGAACACTTGATTGTTGGCACGTTTAACGCGCCGACGCAACGCAGGCAATGAGGCGCGCCGTAGTGGAGGGTTCAGGATTAATTTTGAACACCTAAGGTCTTTAACGTGCACAAAAATCAGGTACACACGGGCGTTTTTGCTTTTTGCCTTCACCAGAAAAGCAGCCGCTGTGGCCAGGAATCGAACCCGCATCCTCGTGCTCAGCAGCACAACGCCTTAGCCACTGAGCCACCGCGGCAGGTGCCATTGAAGCAGTTGTACTTCCAGTCAGTTCAGTGGTGTTTTTGACAGGACCAATTGCACTTCCAAATATTTTTTTTAGGCTTGACAAATTACGTCCTATCACCTGCAGTTGATGGTACTTAATTAACAGTGACCATGGCTAGCCTGTGAGCAGAAGTTGTTTGGCCAGTTAAGTAAAAATAAAAAAGGCTGCTCTTACATGTTGTGAAGAGGTAACGGAGTGGAGTCCCATCTAGATGAAGCTAGAGTTAGTCTCATAATCTTTGATAATTAATAGTAATTAATAATAACAGCGATTTTAGCTAGTCAGTGAGTGGAAGCAGTTTTACTGGTTGGGTAGAAATCAAGAACGATAGCTCTCGTTGCGTGTTGTGAAGGCAGCGTTAGGTTGGTATTTTTTGTGGATGTAACTTCTGTAACAGCTGCCATTCCGTCTCTACAGAACTCAACACTGTTCACTTCCAATTCCATATAAGATGGCACTCTAACATTGCTTATCGTTCTATCTGGAAAGAATGCTAGACACTGCCTTTTTTGTTCGTATTTACATTCTTCACCTCACTGGTAATATTCATACTTTTTTGTATTTCTTGTTTTGCAGAACAGTGCACCAGTGAGTGCAGACAGCCGGACCGAAGACTCTCCTGGCACGTCGTGTGGAAGTGCATTTGGATCTCCTACGTCAGACAGCTTTTCAGCTACAAGTGCTCCGAATGATGCACATCCCTCTTGCAGCTACCATGAAGTAGGTGAAAGGGATGTTGATGACAAAAGTGACACCATCAGCATTGATGACCCTAACGAAAGCGAGCCAGAAAATTATGACACCGGTAGTGAAGCAGCACAGGGTGCAAGTGCAAGTGAAGCAGGTAGTGAAAAATCCTGTCACAGAAGCTACCATGAAGTAGGTGAAAGGGATGTTGATGACAAAAGTGACACCATCAGCATTGATGACCCTAACGAAAGCGAGCCAGAAAGTGATGACATCGGTAGTGAAGCGGCACAGGGTGCAAGTGCAAGTGAAGCAGGTAGTGAAAAATCCTGTCACAGAGGCGATGAAGAAAGTGCAGATGATGCCAGTGACTACGCCTTCGAAAATGACGAAAGCGATGAGGAAAATGAGAGTGATGCCGAGACGGAATTAACGGATGACCTTGATGAGTGCTTCAAGAAACTTTCCCAGGAGACCTTACCGCACCAGTCGACGACGAGAGCAGAAGCACTTCTCCTTGTTTTAGCCTACGTTGTGACTGCTGGGCTGACATGGGCACAAGTCAGAGGGCTATTGATCCTCATCAATGCTCTTTTTGGAAGAGACGTTGTTCCTAGAACAACTTACTTTTTTAGAAAACTTTGGAAAAACAAGAAGGAGGCGATTCAGCTGCACGTTTTTTGTCAAGGTTGTTACGATTACCTTGGGACTTCAGAGAAATTGAAAGGCTGTACTGGAATCACTTGTGCAACATGCGGCATGGAAAAAACGTACCAGAGTTTGATGCGTTCAGGGAGCTTTTTTATTATGTTTCGCTTAAAGCAACAAATTCAAGACCTGCTAAAGCACGTTAGTGGCATTTTGCTGGAGAACTTGGAGAAGTTACAATCCCAAGTTCGGATTCCTTCAATATACTCTGACATCACCGACGGTGACTTGTATAGAAGTATCCGAAGCCAACAGAGTATGACATGGAGTGATTTGACTTTAACCATCAACACTGATGGCGCAACGGTTTTCGAATCCAGCAAATACTCACTTTGGCCCATTCAGTTTCTGATAAATGAGCTCCCGGTGCAAGCTAGATGGAAAAATACAGCCATTTCAGCCCTTTGGTTTGCCAAGAAGCATCCACCGATGCACCTGTACCTAGCAAAGTTCGTTGAAGAGGTCAACAGCATTGGAACACTGACCTGGTCGCATTTAGGACAGCTTGTTCAATCTACAGTGCACGTCATCATGTGCTGTGTTGACACTCCAGCCAGGGCCGATATGCTCAACATGAAAAGATTCAACGCGTATTTTGGCTGCAGTTGGTGCTTTGCAAAAGGAGATCCTGTCGAAGGTAAGTTCCTTTTAGCCTTTTACAGCTGTGCCCTATTAGGGAAATTTACCACAGCTAACAAAATATCAATCGCAATTCACTTCGCAAAAACGTCATGAGTAAAGTGACCATATTTCTTGGATTCCAAAGCGGGACAGGGAATCGGGAAGAGGAAGGAGGGAATCGGGTAAGGAAGAACGTGGCACATAGCTAAAATTATAATTTGCCTTTTTTAGTTCTTCATGTGCACCATGACGCCTTCCTGGTCCTCCTGGTTTCTTCCTGGCCAGACATGATACTTCTTGCTAAAATGAAGTTCCCTTATCAGTTCATCTTTGCTGATGTGTCTGTATACACTACAGCTGACACGACATGTGCAGATTCACCTTGAGCCATAGCATTGCTTTGGATGTGGTCAAATTAAGCTGCGGCTTTGTGCAGTCTAAATTCTATTCATCAACGAAAACACACTTTTCGGCTGCTGCGTTTGTGCCTGGCAAGCACATGGTGTACTCGACGATTGTCTTGATATTGTTGCAAGGCACATCATTTGCTTTGAAATGCTGAAGCACGCCCACCCACTGTTCTTCAAATGCAAAAAGGTGTGCTGAACGGCTTGTTGATACACTGTAACTTCAGACTTCAAGAAAACAGCTCAGATATTGAGGCTATACAAGAAACACACAACACAGACGCTGTGTTGTGTGTGTCTAGTTATTCCCATCGTTCCTCCATATCTGCAGCTTTTAATTCCTGACCAAGGGCTTGATACTCGTTTTCCATACTTTTGCCTGAAATCAGGACAAAACACCATCCCACAAGCAGGCAGCAGGGACAGTGGGATCACAGCCGAAAAACCGGGACATGCTTTGCTTCAATCGGGATGTCTCATCACTTTAGTTACGAGTGATATCATGGCAAACCACTGTACAGTGCCTGATGTGATAGTTCATGAAACGTTTCAACTCCATTTGCAAAAATCAGTGCATAAGTTTGTGGCCCAGCCACGATAAAAAAAAAGGGGGGGGGGGTATTTTCTACCAGCCACAGGGGCAATGTTGTGTACAAGGGTGGGTAAACTTTACGGGATGCATGTCTTACTGGTCTTTATTGTCAACGGCAAGTGAGCAATGTACCTGCCACAAAGAATTAGTTACACGATCTAAAACAAGGTCATGTGAAGTTTTTGCTCCTGTCACTCATACTAGATGAATTAGACTTTATTACATATACCACTTCCTGGCTGTCATTGAGGAATTAATGGTAGCCTAAAATGTGGGTAGCTGCATTATATTTTATTCAAATGCAAGTAGGTGAAATCTGTGTTAAGCTAAGCTTCAGTCTGGTTCTAGATTAAGGCTTGCACGTATTCTCAGCATCCATTCCCTGTTTCTATCTTTTCACTTTAATTTTAATATTGCACTGAAGCAAATCTGCCAGCAGACTTTTTTGGGTTATGTGTCAGTGATGGTGGCTATTTTTAATGCAATCTTTGCAGGTGTGGTGAAGTACAAGTGCGGTGACCAGCCTGCTACTGGTAGGACACACTCTGGTGTCATATCAGCCATGTTGCAAGCATTTCGTGTGGATGGCGTTGTCTACGGGCTTAACGGGCCATCATCTCTGTCACAACTGAAAAGTCTCGACCTGGTGTGGGGGCTTCCCCCCGATTATATGCACTGTGTCCTGGAGGGTGTTACTAAGCAACTCACAGATTTGTGGCTGAAATGCACCAGTTGTGGGGGTTATATAGGAAGACACTTCAAAGTAATAGACCGCAGGGTGTCAGCTATTAGGCCCCCGATAACGTTTTCAAGGTATGGGCGTCCACCATCTGAGCGTTCATTTTGGAAAGCAACAGAGTGGCGCTACTGGCTGTTGTTTTACAGTCTTCCTTGTGTTTCTGATCTGTTACCAGAAGCCTATGTGGTTCACTATGCCCTTTTTGTGAAGGCTGTGTTTTTACTCTTGAAAGATGTTGTTCTGGAAAGGGAAAATCGTGCAGGCTGAGAAATTGCTGTGGAAATTTGTCCAGCAAATGTCTAGATTTTATGGTGACCCATCCATGACTTTTAATGTCCATGCCTTGCAGCACCTGGCCAAGGCAACACGTATGTTTGGCCCACTCTGGGGCATATCTGCATTTCCTTTTGAGAATGGCAATGGCCGAGCGCTACAGCTTGTTTCGGCAGCTAATTATGTTCCGGTGCAAATTGCAGAGAGATGCCTAATGACACAAACATATCGGGTTCTTTGCAAGGAGTTGGAAATTTCTGCACACATCTCATCTGCCAGAAGAGATCTGCACAACAAATACAAAGGATGCTTTCAAACATGTGTACTGGGGCTGCCGCAGTCACGTCTTGCAATACCTGAGGCCCTGGCGGTACTTTTTCTTGAAAGGTTTGGGTTTGTCCCTAATGTATGCAAGTACTTTCGTGCCCAGGTTGGCAGTATTGTGGTGCATACCACTGACTACTTGGTGCCCACTAAAACTTGTTCCTGCTATGTGAAAATGTCTGATGGGTGTTACTGTTACGTTCTAGGCATCTATGTTATTGAGGGCACCATTCACTTTCACTGCCAAGAACTGGTTACATCACCCCTCGTATGGGATGTGTCGCATATGTCGATTTGTCACCATCCACCACAGTCTGAAAACCACAGGCTGTATTGTTCCGAAGACATTGCTCAACAGTGTGTTTTTTTAACTGTCGATGATGTCTGCTATATATCCGAAGTACCAAACAAGCAAGAGAGAGACTAACTGATGAATGTGAATGCTGAATCGTGAACCAACGCTACACCTGGGCTGTGAGGCGTGCCGTAGTAAAGGGCTTCGGATTAATGTTGACCACGTCCGTGGGGATCGTTAACATGTGCCGAAATCAGGTACACACGGGCGTTTTTGCTTTTTGCCTTCATCAGAAAAAGCAGCCGCTGTGGCCAGCAATCAAACCCGCATCCTCGTGCTCAGCAGCACAACGCCTTAGCCACTGAGCTACAGCGGCAGGTCACAAAAGTTCATGACAAAGTAAGAAAAATGCACCACGTGCACGAAGGCTTGTGATAATATTTATTTTTTATTTTATGAGCCAAAAATATACCTGGGTCATGAAGGCACTCCAAGGTGGAGAGCTATGGAATAATTTAGACCATTTGGGTATCTGAAACGAGTGCTGACGCATCAATGCACAGGGTTTCGTTTTTTGCTGCCATCAGAAAAACAGCTGCCAGGGCTGAGGTTTAATCCAGGAACATGTCCCAGTAAAGAAAATATTATGTAGGCTTTCGGTAACAAATGCTTTTTTTTTAAACTAATGACAGGTACACTTGGGACTGTGCTTTGTAGTAGAGGTGATTGATTGATTATGGAGTTTAATGCGCCAAGACTGCACAGGTGGTGAGGCGCACTAATTTCGACCAACCTGGGGATCTTTAATGTGTGCTGAAATGTCGAACACACGGGTGTTTTTGCTTACACCAGGAAAGCGGCCACAACAGTGGGGATCGAACTCGCGTTCTTGGGCTCAGCAGCACAACGCCATAGCCTCTGAACCACTCCGGCAGGTTTCATAGTAGAGGGCTACAGAATTTGCTGATGGTGGGGCACCAGCCTTGTAAGGGGCCTTCTAGTCGAGGTAGCACTGGGCTTCAATGGCTGTCATGGTCCTCACCACCTGGCAGCACTGGGGTGCGAGATCAGAGCTGGTCAGCTGGCCCACCCTCTGTTTATTGGTTGTTGTGGGGTTAGGGATGGGGTGTGTTGGGACTCTGGTGGAGTGCGTAAAGGTCTGGTAAACTGTGTAAAGCAGGAGGCAACATTTGCAGCTGGAGGGGTAGGGAGTGAAGTACTTAAGTACGTGGTGTAAAGTCAGGTGCTAGGGTGCTGGTGAAAGGTCGTTACCTTGGCTAAAGGTAGGGGTGTAGGAGATGAAGAAGGTAATTTTCTGCCTTCGTTCCGTTAGTGTGCGAGGTATCGGTGTTGCAGGAGGGTGGGTATAGTGTCAGTGCTTCATTCATCAGTGAGCCACTCTGTTAAGAAACTTTCCCATATGTATAAATAGGGAATGTGCTGTGAGCTAGCTGTTTCATTGTCTTCCAGAGAGAGAGAGAGAGGAAAACATCTTTATTTGCCCTTCTATAAAGGATCTGGTTAGTGGCTGCTTGTAATATTGTGCCCCTGTGAAGCCACTTGGAGTACATACAGATTGTTTATGTGCAGCACATGTTGCAGGTCAGGAATTTCTTGGAGCTGGTGGGGGAAGCTTATCATGGTGAGGTTAAAAAAAATAGCTGAGAGACCACCGAGCCAGGAACGCACCTTTTTGTTGTGTTTGGAGAATGCCAATGTGAAGGTTCCCCAGGCCCACGTGCAGTTTGGTTAGTGTATGGAAGTCAGTGCATCTGAATTAATTTCTTTTATCTATGCAGTATAAGACATTTTGATTGCCCGAAGAGAGTTTTCTAACCAGTGCCAATGTTAACACGATTAATGCAGTGTGATTTGTTGGGTGTTACTTCCATAAACAGCTATGTAGTTCTTGATGTAGGACATTCGCTGTGACACGAGGCTTTTTGAGTGCATAATTACAGCATTGATAAGTTTGTCTACACATTTATGCATTTTTCTAGCTTGAATGCAGTCTCTTACCTGCTATTTTTTAAACAGTTATTGTCTTGTGTGTAATGCACGACACATTTTCACTGTGTTGTCATTGTATCCTGTTCATGATCCCAGCAATTGTCTAGGCATTCATGCATTTCTGTAGCTGTGAGATTAATACAGGGGACTTTTCTGGGTCCTTTCTCATAAATATTTGTTTTGTTCGTAATGTGTGAAACATTTTTATTATAATTCATAATGCTTGAATTTTGTTTGTGACCGATGGCATTTACTGCGTTATATTGTTACTCCTTATGCACCTTGTGCCTGAGATACTTTTGCTTCACTCTTATTTGTCGTCGTGTCAGTTGGTGCGAGCGTTTTACAAATATTTGAATGTAAGAATGGGAACCAGATTTTTCGAAAAGCCTGTACGAAGACGAAACACTAAGTGTCATTTGCAGCTGCTTGAAAAACCATAGTGATGACGTTACGCTGCTTTTAATGCAGCTTAGTTGTATTTGTATGCTGCAATTTTGTATTTTCACCTGTTTGTGAATCTTGTCCATTTTTAAGACACCATTGTATATAAAGCATCACTTTGTGCGCACTGTTTTGGTTATGCTGCTGTGCATCATGAAAATAAATCGCCTATTTCAGTAGGAGATCCACCAGACATTTTTTCAGTGTACATATTTTCTTTTCACCCAACTTGCTTTTGCTTCGGTTTATGAGTAAGAAGGGCCTGCCGAGGTGCGTGATTTGCTGGAGTTGGAACAGGTGGCGATAATAGCGCATATTAGCATGTGAATTTTAAAACTTTAATGTCGAAAAGAAAGCTTCAGAAGTCAATTTATGATCGTGACCACCACAAGCCGATAATTTTTTTTTGCTGCGAAGCACTTAGTGGCACCCTCACTGAAATCTCGTTTCTGTGATCGCAAAGCCACACATGGCCACTGAAATGGATGAGCCGCTGACAACTGCTCGCTATTGAAAAGTGCACCTGAAAAACTGTTCGTGGCTGGTTTGCTCATGCCTCATGAGTGCGACTTATGGACAGAGGAGTAATACATTTCTCTTTTGCTGGCTTTGACGGCAGCTATGAGGAACTTCAGCTTCAAGAGTTTCAAGGCAGATTCGCCTACTCCTCATGGATGAAGTAACCACTGACTGTGCCCCACTCTCATCACAAATGAAAAAATTCAGTGCCCTTTTACTCTCTTAAGAAGCATGACCGTCGACCGTCCAAGTGGGCAAAGCAAAGTGTTTGTAATTAAATTGTGATTGAGCATACTTTGTAGTTAATTAGCTATATGAAACTTCGAAAGACTGTACACTTTCACCCCAGGGGTGAGACATGGGGTTGTCCGTTTCCCCCTTGTATTGACAGCCAATGTACTGACAGCAGGTGAGAATTCTGTAAGAAAGATGCAGGTGGGTACTGACAACGACGAGGGGTAGCTATGAGTAGTTTCCTTCACTCGAAGCGGCGTCCGCTGGGGCACCGTCTATCAGGGTGTTTGCTACTCGACGGTTTCGGTAGATCCCTCGGTGCTCTGCGAGTGCATGCTAACTCTACAGCCCCAAATGCATGCACCGTATTTCCCACGTTTTGACGCGTCGGCGTCGTCCGCATTTTACGTCAGGAAGCATCGGAAAGCGGGCGGTAGCGTCCGGATTTCCTTCATATTTCTGGGTTTGAGGTCATTCCGATAAGCAGAAAATAATACATTTCTTTTTCTCATGGTGGCTGTCTTGAGACGAATTGCAAGTTGTTTTTATAGAAAAGAGCGCATTCCATTCGTGGCTACATTGAGATCACGCGGGAGGTGTGGGATCTCGAGCTTTTCGAGTCGAATCACGTAGCTCTGGCTACATCGCTGGTAGTATTACTATGATGTGGCTTGCCTGCACGATCCATGCGTGACAAACAAACGTCATCAACGCCAGAATTCCAGCGGCGCATTCCATCGTGGCTACCGTAGCTTGTGTAGACGATTTCGGAGTATGCGATAGCTTTGCTTCAAAATAAAGGAGCCTTGCCTACATCGGGTGTAGTTCTAGCATAATTGGCCCCGTCTACAGGATCGGGGCTGCATGAAGAAGCAGCATCACTGCCAGAATTTCTTAAATACAGCCAAAACTAGACACCCAGGAATCAGAAAGCAGAAATGTTTGTTAGTATACTGAAATCTTAGTTCTCACAAATGCGGCTGCTCTAGTGGCGTAGTCGGTGGTTGTCTGGTTTGTGTCTAAAAGTCCGTGGTTCAAATCGCCGTCGCTCTTTTTTTTTTTTTTTTTTTCTGTAAAGGCATGGTGAGGTTGTAATCACCTTTACAAAAAACTGTGCGCCTGTTCCTCGCCTTTCAACAAGTGACTTAGCCTCAGTAACAAGGCAGCGCTGAACTTGCTTTGCGCTTTGAATTCACGAAGCAGTCGATCGCTACATAACAAGTTAGGAAATTAAGTAGCACGTACGGAAAGAATGCCGTACGTGCGAGGTGCGTTTTCGTTTATGACAGCTGTCTTATTTTGCTCAGATCTGACGCGGCGATGACTTAAATACTTTTCTTTCCTTCGTGTGCACATTCGGGTGCAAACACAAACAAAATCGGCTAAAAAAAAGTTTCGAGCCGGCATTGTGATATTAATGCGTAATAGCCGCTGTATCCTGGATAGTTATGCATGTGAATAGGCCATTTATGTCGAAAAAAGAAAAACATCGCTGGGGTTGGCGTAGCGGAGTTGATGGTTCCGCGTTCGCGATTGCACGGCGGAGAGCCGCCGGTGCTATCCGTAAGCTTTTGTCTTTTCCTTACCGAATTGGTGATGTATTTTTCCCTCGTAGCTTACGATATTACTCGAGCGTGCATACGTACGACTAATCATGCAGCATTTCATCGCCTGTCGGCTATGCATGAACGCTCCGTACATGTCAGCGTAATGGTAACCCCGACAGACATGCAACTTTGTCGGCGAACTGAAGATCCGCTTTATTTGCGATCCCACAGAATCTTATTGGCCCTAAAAAGCACCGTCAGGGCGTCTGTCGGTTCTGTCTGATGGCGCGCTCGCGCCGCTGATTACCAACAAGGCGTCTGTTGGCGTTCACTGATCCTATTGGCGAGCCGGTGAACGCCGTCACGGTTAAACTCCTTGTTGGAACACTGCGCTGTTGGGCCGATAGACTGCCGACAGAGCTTCTTATTGGCCCCACAAACGCCATCAAGGTTAAATTCCCTGTTGGAAGACTAGGCTATTGGGCCGATATAGTTCCGACAGAACTTCTTATTGGCCCCACAGGCGTGCCGTCAGCCCAACAAGAAAGTCTTGTTGGACTTTTTGTCCGGGTCGCGTGGAAGATTTTACCTTTTTTCTCTACCCCTGCTTGTGGGTGCTGGGCTGAGGGGTTTTGACTGCGTCAGTTGCGATATGGCTGCTTTGAGCGAAGCAATTTCGCTTCCAAGACAGGTCACTTTTTTTGTAGGTTGGTGCATTCATTTCAGGTGGGTTTGCGGGAATGAGCAGTGGTAGAGAGAATCTGAGACCGGCTCACCTGCGGAGTTTGCGTTTCTTGGTTGCTCGAGGTGGTCGGCACCCGTTGCTTTGGCTGTGTCCTGCCTGTGGGGACTCTCGACTCGGAGCGCAGCAGTGACGTGGAGGAGCGCCTGCCTTGAGAGGACCCTCTGCTGTGCGATCTTTCCCGGCCGCGAGAAGGTGGGCTTTCGGCACAGGCATTCTTCTCCCAATTCTTCCGGTGGAAGTAGTAGGGCTCCTTGAAACGTCGCGTTCATTCTTTGGTAGCTGTCAAGTGCTCGCAGTGACAGAGTGAGCATTTGGGGGAGCATGGGTGGTTGGGTGGTCCGGCTCTGGATTACGTCTTCCACACTTGGCGCAGGCACTGGCATTAGGTGTTGGGCAAACATCAGTGCGGTGGCCTGTCTCATGGCAGTAGTGGCAGTAAGGAATTGTTTGCTTGTATATGTAGCACCTTGTCTCCACTCCCTTACAGCATACGTAGAAGGGTACCTTGTCGCCGAGAATCGTGATCAGTACCGTAAAAGCACTTCCGAGTCGACGACATGTTAGAAATTTAGTACCAGGGAGCCAGAGGTCTTCGAGGACTTCCTGCATGGAGTAGTGTAGTGGGATATTATGTATTATGCCTCTGCAGGAGTCGTGCGGGGCAATTCCATATAGGCTTACCGGGTAGGTTTTCTCTTGTAGGATTAGCTGCGTGATGCTGTTGAGGGCTCCGGCCGCTTGCTTAGGTGGTGTGCTCATAGTTAGGATGTTGTGGCTTGTGTCAACCCGGACTCGGAGCTCAGCTTCTCTCCACGTGATTTGGGCGGCCGAGAGAATGCTCTCCGCGAGGAGTGCCGGGTTTTGCTTGCGTAGTTGGAGTCCTTCCTTGGGGCGAATTACCATCTTGAAATCTTCTTTCGGTAGAGGGGGTGGTCTTGGCTTTGTTGCGTTGGGATCTGGCCTAGTGCTTGTTTTACGTTGGGTTTGGCTTGGGTGCTGCGTGGTGGAGACCAGGTTTACTCAGTTTTTTCTGCGCGTCGCCTTGCTGACCGCCTGAATCCATCCTTAGTGGGCTTCTTGCATACTTGGGATTTCTAGTCTTTCCTGGGCTTCCATCTCGTTATCTTGTTCGTCGACGGGCATAACTGAGGCGCCTGCAGCCATCACCGCTGTCGCCACCGCTTCGTATTCGTGCCGGTATCGGCCGCGCCAGTGTTTGGGTTAGCAAAGCGGCTCTCGTCTTGAATATTCAAAGTACCTTGGAATTGCAAAAAACTCACTCAGAGCCGTAAGCTTGGCACCGGGCTTATCCTTAAAACTTCATAGAAGTGGCCGTCGAGTTTTCTCTCTTGAACAGGGGACCTATTTGGTGCTTTGGAGCACTTTTCCAAGAGCGCATATGCAGCCCGTTCGCTCGGATCAGCCCCCTGGTTTTCCGCAGGAGGAAGGTCTTACGAAAAGAACGGCCAGAGCGGCACCTCTAAAAAGGCAGATAGTTTACGCAAACAAAACACCCGAAGGAATAGAGAATTTACTATGTGGACGCTGCGAACTGTCAGAGAACGACGGCAGCGAAGATATGGCCCAATGGGTACGGCGGCAATGTATTATGAGGAAACTGGTTCCTTCCAGGTCTGCCAGAGCCATGACCCCCGCAGGGGGCTACAAAGTGACATTTACTCTGGCAGACAGAGCTCAAGTCGCCGACTAACATCTCGGGAGCGAAACACAGCCATCACTCTTCCCTGAATACAACCACATACGATCCAGCACACTCAGTAGAGGAGAAAGATGGAAGGAACTAAGCAAGAGTATATAATTGCTCTCAAAAAGGATGGAGGAGAATTGCTGCCGTTGCCGACTTCATGGGAGGGATCAAGCGAGGGTCATAAAGGAGGTGAGATGTCTTCGGCCCTTTGGTCTTCCCCAGCGGGAGTCTGGTAACGCTTGTAGATTAGGCCATTGCAGAAGCGCCGGGTAGAACACCGACTTTGCAGACGAAACATTTCAAATGATTCTGGCGGTGGCATTGGGACCCCTTCATGCCAGCAGGTATCCAAATCCTTCGTTATACCGCCGGGGCTACCCCGGGATGTAGGACGGACATTTGAATAGGCTCAGAGGCCAGGGCAGACTGGGCTCACTTCCTCTAGGCCTGCCCAGACCCAACAGAAATAAGAAGGTGAAATATGACAGCACGACAACCTGGTTCTCTCTACATGGGGGACGAGGACGTGCAAGGATCAATGGAAGAATACAAGGATGGTGAGTTGAGCTAGTTGGTGTACTTGCATCTTCGAGAACAACGCGAACTGACAGGGACACAAATAAGAAAGAAGTGAACATTGCAAGCGCTGACTTTCAACTCGATTTAATAGAAAATACTTCGTGACTACTCATACATACACAAAATCCTCCACCGCCACACCACGTACCCACACCAGCCAATGCCATACTAACACGACCAAAACACTCCAGTTTTAACAACGCACCCTTCTTAACACTGGAACACCTTATCTCAACGACCGTCCAAACAAAAAATTCTATTTCCTGCAGGACAACTGATGATTCATTGATTCAATCACTCCCCCATTTTGCGATGTAGTATGATTCCAGCAACTCTGTAGTACGGCTGTCTTTGTGCTTGTACAGGATATCAGTCTCGCGGAAAAGCGGACAGCAAGGAGGCTCACACGTGCGACAATGCTCGGCCAGTCGTGTGTTCTCATCATTTTTAAGCGTGTTGCGATCCTTCATTAATCGAACGATTACGCAGTGACCTGTGTGACCTACATACACTTTTCCGAATTATAAATGAATCTTGTAAACAGCCAAACCGCCCAGTACAAAGAGCGATAAATGATTTGCTTTAAACGCACTTTAGTTCTTTCCTACCTCATCTTCAAAACGCCGCCCGATGGCCGGACGGCCGGGGGAGTGTCACTTGCGGCCTCTCCAAGAGAACTGTTGTCCCTTGAGCCCAAATCTGTGTTCAAACCTCGGTTGACAGCCATCAAAAAATTGGCTGCAGCAAGACGCACCTCTGGACAGGCATCTGAACAGGAGCGACCTAAGTGCACAACTGAGTGTGTGGACACGCTGGCCAGGACTATAGGTATGCACTGTAGGGTCTCAAGTTTGCAAGGCGTAATTGACGCCCTTGTGGCTGAGAACTTAAGGGTTGTTGTCTCTGACAAAGAAGGCTGTTTCTTCGTGACGCATCATGAATTGTTTGAACATAAGGCTAGTGAAGCATTAGATCAGAATTTTGTTCCAGTATCAGAGAATGCGGTAGAAGTAAAGCAACAGGCTTTGGCCTCGCTTGACAGCTTGAAATTGGTGTCGCTAGCTGGTCCAGTGAAAAAGAAAAAAGGGTTGCCACTTGAAGCCTGTTTTTCCGCAAAAGCCCCGAAAACAGGACTAAAGTTCCGTACTATGGTCCCCAAGGCTGGGACTTGGCAGGGGGCTGTTGCCTCGCTCCTTCACAAGCAATTGTCCCTGGGCGTTCAATACCCCTTTCTGGTGCACAACTCTGCGGCAATTGCCCAGTCCCTGAAGCAACGAAAGTTGGGAGGTTTCAAGGCTATTAGCCCTTACGTGGTCGATCTTCAGTACTCCTTACCGCAAGACAGGTTGCTTAAAACAGTGAAGTCATGTATACAGGAGGATAATCATGAAGTTCGGTTTAGGAATGACTACTGGGTTTCGGTTGAATCTTTTCTAGAACTCCTGTCGATATACTTCAAGTCCACTGTAGTAGCCTGGGGAGAGAAACAACCAATCCAGCGTAACGGTGATTGTATTGGTTCGAAGAGCGCTCCTCCCTTAAGTAACATTTTTCTTGCCGCTTAGACAGAGCGGTGCAAAGTGCCTTACGTAGGGTGGTTGACGTAGCGTTTTGCTTTGTTGATGACTATTTGGCTTTTCTGTCTCGAACCATGGTTAGTAAATGTGGTACGGATGTGTTAAAAAGTTTTCACTGAAAACGGAGGGGGACAGCGTTTCACCCTGGAATTACCTAGCAGTGATGAACTCCACTTTCTTTACTTAATGAATCGCTTTAAGTCAGACCACGTGTGTTTCCTGTATTAGCCAAGGTAAAAAAAGCACTCTTGAATTACAATTCAGGACACTCAAAACTGATAAAGAACGGAATAGCCTTATCCTCCTTACGGGCGTTCTTGACGAGTTCCTATTCTGGTTCAGTAGGTCAGGTTTTCCATGGCCACGTTTCTAGGCTTATAGTGGCAGGTTTCCCTGGCACCACACTCAGGATGACGGCAGAAAAACTGGCCAGGCTGCTAAAAAAGCAGCGAGGTGCTGGTGAGGCTGGATCCTCAAGGGAAAGGAGTAAAAAGTTTTCTGTGTTGCCCTACGTACATACGATGTCGCACGGGCTGAGAAAGGTGGCAGCACGGTTTGGGGTAGAATTCGTGATTTCTGCCTAGGTTAAAATAAACAGCGCTTGACCGGCCGTCCAGCGGCGTGATGAAGATGGGCTGGGAAAGAAGAAAAGTGCGTGTAAAGTAAATCATGTATCAGCTTTTGTACCGTGCTGTGTGGCTGTTGTTTACAAGATTCGTTTATCTTGAGGGGAGTGTATGTAGGTCAGACAGGTGGTGGCGTGAACGTTCGATTAGTGGAGCATCGCAACATGCTTAAAAAAGATGAGTACGCACGCCTGGCCGAGCATTGTCGCACGTGTGAGCACTTTGGTATCCACGTATCCGCGAGACAGATATACTATACAAGCACAAAGCCAGCCGTACTAGAAAGTTGCTGGAATCATACTACATCAGAAAATGGGGGAGTTATTGTATCAGTGAATCATCAAGTGTCCTTCGAAGCGGTCGTTGCGATAAGGTGTTTGTCGGGCATTTTGACGCACTAACTGGCACGGGCCCTGGGAAGAGCGTCGCGGAAATGGAAAGAACGTGTGGCGCGGCACTTTTAAACGCCGCCAATTCCGAGAAAGGCCGCGAGTGCTCGCCCCGGATGTCCTAACGGCCACCACATGGGGATGGACGGTGAAGAAGAGGACTTGCTTTTTCCCCTTCCCCAGTCAGCGGCAACAGGAGGAGGGGACGATGAAGACACACGGTCGAGGTCTGGGCACCGGAGCTCTCGGGCCGTCGTCTTCGGGCTCCGCTCGAGCACTGTTTCTTAGCAGCCCGCTGGGATGTAAATAAATGTGCAGTTTTATATCGGAGGCTGGCTGAGTTTGTTTGTTGAGGATAGTCGGGATAGTTTGTTGAGGATCATCACCGCTGCTGCAGCTTGGGGAGAACCCCCGGGGAAAAGAACATCGCGGAGTTAACTGGTGCAGTCGGCACGATCTTCAACTACGACGACTCAGCCACCTGGAGGGTGAGACGGGCCCCTCGATGGACGAAGCACGCGGAGGAATCCCGGTCTGCTGGAGGAGATCGGCGGCAGCAGCGAGCTCGCCAGCCAAGCGGAGAAGCGGCTCGACTAGCACTCAGCCCACTTCTCAACGGAGAGCGGGGAAATCTCTGCGACCTGCTGAGCGGCAGAAACGCAGATTGACTAGCGATCAGCGGATGCAGAAGCAGCCTGCTGAACGGTAACGGCTGGAGCAGTGAGCGAGCTGGCCACGCTAGAAGGCGGTGAATTCTACTGCCGCGTGCGGACGCCACAGCGGAAGGAGCCGTATCACCCCTGCAGCCCCGAGAACGAGAACGCGGCCGGCGCCGTGAGGATATGGATCGCCCCCTCACAGATCCCGGCTATCACAACAAGCACCAAACTGTGCAGGTCAGTGCCTCACGTGATCCTGGGTCTGTGGCTCATCATGACAAGTAGGGTGTACTTTATGAGCAGCCCTGAGATAATGGGGGCGGTTTGCTGGGTATGGCGCGATGTAGCTGGGTGTGAGGGCTGACGAGGCAGCAAGCGTCAGGATTAGGTCAGCCATGTCGTTCGCTGGCGAGATGGCCCTACTGCAGGCGAAATTAAAGATCGCTGAGGCCGAGTTAGCAGCGGAACGTCTAAGGGCGAGCGTTTGAGAAGCGCTAACAACGCTACCGCCTGACCGATCGGGCAGCCAGCACAAGGGTGCAGCTAGAGCGATGGTAGATTTAATTGAATGAGCATGCAGCAAGGCGTGCCCGTACATATGCACTCCCAGGAAGCGCTTGTGCTTGATTGGTTCAGTGGTGCCGAGGCCAGGCTAGACTCCTACTATGTTCCGCCAAAATGGCGAGCAGAGGTAATTCTTCCCTACTTGAGCGTGAGGGCTAGAGGGGCCCTAGTTGGACTCTCGGCGGAGCAGCGGAAGAAATATGCAGTTCTTAAAGCAGTACTACTCAAGGGGTTGAGGCTGATTTCAGTTTAGCGTGATCCCGTTATCGCAGCGTGCTGATACAAAGAACATTCCGGGAGCGTGGGCTAGCGGCCAGTTGCTTTGCAGGATGCCGCAGCACGAGAATCCCGCGAGGAATCGGATGAAGTTGGCGTCGCGCAAAGTGCATGTTGTGGTTCTGGAGATACCCAAAATTCGAGTCGTGAAAATGTGATTGTCATGGGAAGCTCCAGCGAATTGAGAAAGGAAAGTGTAAATCAGGGTACGGCTGCTCATATAATGCAGCCCCAGGAAGTTGCAGGTAGGACTGTAGGAGTGGCTGAAGAGATGGCCTCTCCAGCATTGCATGTCAGCGTTGATGTGGCCGCTAAGCAGCCCTCTGCTGCTTACGCTGACCAATGGTTCGCAGTGGAGAACGTCGTCCGCAGCGCAGAAGCGGCCTAGCCCGATAATTCGCCTAGAAAGAGGCGAAAAAGTAAGTGAGCTTCCCCTCAGTGCAGCGTGGCTGCAACGTATGCCGACGGTGCAGTAGCGGTCCCTTCTCGAGCGAAGAGGAGAGGGTCCTCTGATACTTTGCGACTATGTGCGCCGCATGGCAAGGTTGTTCTCGGGCGACGGCCGGCGAGTACCGTCTAAAGGCCGCCCGCTCTGAGTTAACTACAGTGCTGAGGCTATTTTTGTCGTGGTAACCTGCAGCCAGGGTCATGAGGAAGTGGCCATGGTGATTGTTGTGTCGCCAATTGAAGGAACGATGGAGCGCGGGCGAAAACTGTGTGTGTTTGCTGTGTAAAGCAATCCTGAAGTTGTGTTTCACAGTGGCGGTGGAGGTGTCGGGTGTTTCGATGCACTAACTGGCGCTGTGCCTGGGAGGAGGAGCGCGCAAAAGTGAATGACGTGTCGCGCGGCGCTTTCAAACGCGGAAATTCCGAGAAAGGCCGCGCCTGCTTGCACCGGATGCTCTAATGGTCATCAAATGGGGATGGACCCCGACGAAGAGGACTTACTTTTCCCGTTCCCCCGGTCCTCAGCAGTAGAAAAAGGGGGTGATGAAGGCATACAGACGAAGTCTGGGTGGCGGAGCTCTCGGGCCGTCGTCTTCTGCTCCACTTGAGCACTGTTTCTGAGCCGCCCGCTGGGCTGTGAATAAATGTAAAGTTTTGTATCGGAGGCTGGCTTAGTTTGTCGGTTGAGGATAGTCGGGATCAGATCATCACCGCTGGTGCGGCTTGGAGGAGAACCATCCGGGAAAGAAACATTGCGAAGTTAACTGTGTTATACTGTTAAGGAGGGTGCGTTGTCAACAGTGGAGTGTTTTGGTCGTGTTGTTATGTCATTGGCTAGTGTGGGCACGTGGCGTGGGGTAGGAGGATTCTGTGTGTGTATAAGTAGTCACGGCGTCTTTTTTATTCAATCGAGTTGAAAGTTAGACCTTCCAGTGCTTGCTTCTTTCTTATCGCTGTTCCCCAAGATGACTACAATCTGCCAAAAGGTTTCTTTATTCGCACGAAATTACTGGAGCAATTTGTAAAGACATTGCGCAGATCAGCACAGATCCCCAATTTCCCGGCCCATAGAGCAAGAAGCTCCTGGGTCTTGTGGCCACACCTGAGGAAAAGAAATAATATCCTTCCATGAAACAGTATCCAAAACAAAGTATGCTCTCCCTCTTTCTCACTCTCACCTTTGTGCACGGCTCCTTATATTTGTAGAACACTTGCCTGCTCAAAGTTGTCACTGCAACCTACTGTGAACATTGAAGGGCGAGATAACTGCTGGTTTCATTTTTGCATGTGCATGAGTTTTCCCTCTGGCAGTCACTGATGCGACGGCCTGTTTGGCCTGGAGAAGGCTTTCCTCCAGACAAGGCAATCCCAGAGACAACACCGACTTACATCCAGTCTTTAGCTGTCCTGCCTCCTTTTAGCAAGATATTATCGTGGTTCCTTCCCCGTTTACTCTCTTGCATTACGCACTTTGTTCGGTGCACTAAAAATAAAGAGGAAGCAAACTATAGCTGCAATTGTCTTCTATACGTGAGAAAGACCATCAATGTACAAGATGGCTCTCGAGGACCCTTTTAATCTCTTCACGTAGTTTCGTTGCTTTCTAACTACGGAATTCCTTAATTAAGAAGTGCTACGCACAATACCCAAGGAATGAGTGTGATGACTCCTGGCGTGTCAGTGCGTCAGCCGAACTGTAAAAGCTAGACTCCATTTGGTGCCACCAGGACCGAGCAAGAAAGTTCTTGAGCGCCGAGGTGGCAATGCCACTCTGCAAAATTTTGAATGCCGTCACAGCAACAGGAAAAGGTTCCTGTTGGAGCGAGGGGAATATTTCGAACCCACATTCTCGGGATGCAAAGTTAACTGCAGGCGCAGAACCCTGAGGCGCTTGCCCATGGCTCTACAGTCAGCACTGTGAAGTACACAATTTGTGAAAACACACTGATCTTGTCCCAGACTGTCTTCAGGTGAGGAGCGCTCGAGGAATACCTAAGAACCATCCCCGTAGTAGACCCGTCAAAATGACTACTGGCGATGTTTGCGGCAAGTTCCTTATCGCAGCAGGCACGCAACAGGTGGGTCAGCACCGGAGAAGATTCGGAATGACTACGTGAAGTTATGAGAGGTCGCGGGGCGATGTCCTTTAAGATGAGGTATCCTTGTAAAGTCTTTACTACCAACATTTATTGTAAAACTTTAAAACTTGTGGAAGTTTTGCTGTAGACGTCTCCGTAGCGCTTTGGAACCAATCCCGCCTTACTGTTCGATGCCTCTTTCTACGACGTATTTAGGCGCTACATGCGGCAAAAAAGTAAATGCCCTTCATGGCTAATAAAAAGGCGCTTACATTTGCAGGACTCACATGCTGGTGATATTCCGTCACTTCCTACACACTTCGAACAATCAGGGAATCTTCGATAGTGAGCAAGGCAAAGAAAAGTGCAAGAACAGCCAGCCTTCAAGCTGTAGAGAGCTCCGTTCAATGATTATAAGAGAAAAGGGAGTGGCTTTTTTATCATTCACTAGAGAAAAATTGCTCCAGGCGTAATCTGGCTCCGGAAATTTTGTCCAGGTCGCATCCTCCGATACCTTTGTTTAAAAAAAACAGGCGGTATCGTGTATAAAGTCCTTACCAATGACAGGGGTTTTCAGCAAACACAAGCATTGTATTCACAGAAACTTTTAAACGGTAAGGACCCGAAAGCGGGAAAAGACCATTCACATAATACAGAGAGGACTAACCGGACATTGGCCCTGTTTTAGTTCGGTGGGGCTGGCACGGTGGGGACTGCCCAAGTGGCCAATCAACGCGTGGCATTCAGTGAATCGATAGGCCGGGGGCACACAGTTCTGTTCGCGGGGCTGCTGAGCTCGGTACGGAGAAAAGTCCGACCGGCATGATGGTCCAAATGCACAGAAGGTGGCAGGCCTGTAACTAGCTTAAGCGTTTCCCGAAAAGGGCCTCGCTACCCGCGCTTTGCACCACCGACACATCTCTCTCTTCGGCCGGACACCGCCTTCTCCCAGCAGCGTCAAGGAGGATTGTGCGGCCTACACGGCAACGGGTGCCGTCCTGCCTATGACAGCCGGGTGGTAGCTCGGACGGCAGCGCCGCCGACAGTCCTCAGGCCTACACTGCGAGCTGTGCTGTCTTCCTGCTGTATTTTCTGAAGTCTTTTACGCTGCTCTGGCTGGATGCGGTACATTCTGTTGCGGAAGTTCTACGCTATCGGTTCGGCGGATGGGCCAGGAAACTGCATCAGTCCTTCACTACACATCATTGCGTTTTTACCATATATATACACTATACCGGACTCTGGCGCTAGCGTCTATGTGGCTAACATGAAGGCTGTTTGTGTCGTCACGGGAACCATTGTACCGTGCGCTCGCCTCAGTTTCATCATTTGCTTGGATTGGAATGTGTTAGTGGCCGTAAATTCGAATACAATGCCGCAAAAACTCAAAGTGTGTAATTTTATCATTATCAGTAATAATAGATAACTGTTATTCAAAGACCGCATGTGTCAAGTCTGGCGTTCCCCGAGGCTGTGTCTTGGGTCCTTTGCTTTTCTTGGTCTACATAAATGACATTGCCACTAACATGACTTCAACTATACGGCTTTTTGCTGATGATTGTGCTTTGTACAGGCAGATATCTACCCCAGATGATGTTACTGATCTTCCGGATGATCTAACTAAGCTAACTGAGTGGTGCGAGAGATGGCAAATGCAAGTAAATACCGAAAAAAAAAACACATGACATTTTCTGTGCTTTCTAGAGCCCCTACAAACTCTTTTGTAGTAAACGGCACTGTTACTGAAAACGTAACTAAACTTAAATATTTCGTCATCTTATTAACGTCTGGTCTGTCATGGCGAGCTCATATACAATCAATTACCAATAAGGCTTTAAAAAAATTAGGTTTTCTTAAACGAAGCTTATTTTTAGGCAATGCTGATACTAACTTCATGCGTACAGTACTGTGATCCGGTCATCTCTAGAATACGCATCGATCATCTGGAATCCTCATCAAGACAATTTGACTAACCTACTCGAGGCAGTCCAGAACAAGGCTGCAAGGTTTAGTTTGCGTTCTTACTCTCGAGACCAAAGTGTATCGGCCCTTATCTCGTATTGTTTATTTCCACTCACTGTATTACAACGGCTCGCTATTTTCTTCAAAACATATTTTTCCAGCGCATCACATCTCGTTACGTGTTGATCATGCGCACAAGGTGTCACCAGTTTTTACCCGGACAGAAAAATTCAAATCATCTCCCCTCCTCCTATCAATAAATAACTGGAACCATCTACCCGCCAGTATAGCATCCCTAGCGGATGCTTCTTTATTTGAGGACGCGTTACTCGGTCACGTTCAAGCGGAAAGTGCTGTAAATTCTTCCTGTACGCGCTTCTTTTTCCTTAGTAAATTTGGTCACACCGTTTATACTGTTCCATGTTTATACTGTTTATACTGTTTGTACTGTTTATACTGTACCTTTATCTTGCGATATTTTTTTGTGTTCACTCTTGTATCAATTGTTTATCAGTACTTTTTTTGCATTCTATGTTGTAGAAAATCCCCCCTCTGTAATGCCCACGACGGGTCCTTAGGGTAGTGAAATAAATAAATGAATAAAATAAAACACATGCATAGTGGGCGAAGATATTTCATATGTGCTGTGAAAAATGAGCAGCATATATGCCACCGATGCCTAATAAATATTTCTTTGTAAAAACATAAAGAATTATAACACGACCGAGGAAATGAGTAAAACATTTCGGACTTGTACTGTACCCGTATAAAACAACGAGCGTATTATATAAACTTCAGGTCTTTGCTACATTGCACTCTGTTGTCGTAATAATGGTGACAATATTGGTGACAACGCGGACCCCCAGCCCCCAAACATAAGCTGGATCCAACCTTTGGGGTTGTTTTAAGGTGAAGGGTAGAAACCTCAAACGGCGGCCGTCGGAGCCAAGGTCAAGCTATTGCGGAGGGGGGCTCTGTCTGTTTACCAGGCAGGGAGCTCCGGGAGCACTCAAGCTATCAGGGTAAGGTTTGAGAAGGAAGTACCCCCGTCCCCTGCCTTTTTCCAATGCCTCATGGATAAATCAAACCCCCCCGTAAACCTGATCGGTCCCTGAAAAGGGGCCACACCGATGTTGCGTACCCACAACCCCCAACTTTCACTCTCCCGAAACCTGATAATTATCATTGATTCTTGATTATCGAATCCTTTGAAAAAGACAAGCTTGTTGCCTCAATGTCCATGTTTCTGATCTTAAAATTCATAGAAGGAATAATCGGAGAACACTACAAAACCAAAAGGAAAGAACTTGGGTGCTGCTGGCAGACGGCCAAGGCTGACAAGGTTTTTTTGCTGACAAGGACGGGCAGCTCCCGTCCTTGTCAGCTTTCTCGTCCTCACCCTTGCGCTGTTTCTAATCATGGATCCTTACCGACTCGCCCAGCTTCGCACTCTTGTTCAATATGCTGGTGGAAGTCACCACCCAGCAACAGGCCACAAATCTCCTGAGCAAGACTTGTATTGCAGATCTGGGCATCAAGGTCACGCAACCACCGCAGCCTCAACATATTGCAGGGGGTGATCTCGGAGGCAGGTCTGGCAAACGAGAAGGAAGTCGGTCATTTAGAAGGCCTGAGATATCACGGTTCGACGCGGCAGTCAGGCGGATATTCATAAGAGGAGGTTATAAGGAAATGCCCTACCAGGCACATCATCCTCACATTCAGGCGCATATTCATCGGATGAGGGGATAAGAAAATTCCAACTAGGCACATCACCATCACATTCGATCGTTCAACGCTTTAAGACCATATCAATGCAGGATTTACCCGCTGCTCTGTCCGAGCGTACATCCCGAATCCACGCTGTTATAAATGCCAGCGGTTCGGGAATGGCCCTAACTCGTGTCGGGGCCAACTAACATCTGCCAAGTGCGCGAAACAAGGTCATCCTGCTGACAACTGTCCCTCGAATCAAATGCTTTGCGTGAACTGGCAAAGATCGCGCGGCTCGTGTTCGCGAGATTGCGAGACATTCAAAATCATAAACATCAAAGTCACCGAAAACCTCTCGACAAGCCCAAAAAGACGAGAGTCACAGCCCCGAAAGACGACACATAACATACACACTCTAGTAGCTTTCCCACTAAATTATGGGAAGCGAAACCATAATTCACTGGAACTGTAGAGGCCTTAAAAATCTTGACGATGTGTACGAGATACTGCACTTCAATCAGCCAAGTGTCCTGTGTCTGCAAAAAACAAATTAAATTCCAAGCATAGAAATTTTTGAATAGTTACCTGCTGTTTGGGAAGGACAGGGATGGTGGTGGTACATCTTCAGGGTGTGTGGCCATCATATCCCGACAGTCATTGGTGTGTCACACAATCCAATTACAGAGCGTCGTTGAGGCTGTAGCCATTCGTACCATAATTTTTAACAGGCAAATAAGACTATGCTCCGTTTATATAACTCCTAATTTCCAGCTGTCGAGCTCCGATTTCGATGGCCTTGTAGATCAGCTACCCGCACCTTTCATTCTTTTAGGTGACCTCAATGCACATAACTCTCTTTGGGGCTCTGCTTGCAGGAATGCTCGAGGTCACCTTATTGAAAAATATCTAACATCTTCGGGAGCATGCCTATTCAATAAAACAAGCCTACATACCATATTATAGAACACAACGCTCTTTCACACCCCGACGTGGCTATTGGCTCTGCAGGACTCTTTCCATCTCTTGAGTAGGATGTTGGCTCTAACCCATATGGTATTCATCACTTCCAAACTACATTAACATACATAGGTAAAGGCCCGAACAGTGCACCGTCCCATAACAGGTTCAATGAAGATAGAGCGAACTGGAGCACATTTAGAGAAGCATCCAAACTACACCACACATCCGTCACGCCACTACACATTGAAAAAGTTACCCAAATACACAAGGCACACATCCTCCACGCCGCCGAAAAGGCCATTCCCCGTATCTCCGGTGCTGCACGCAACCCGAGGAGGCTCTGGTGGAAAGAGGACTGCAGGCTAGCGCGACACGCCCGGAACAAGGCGTGAAGTGTCCGTAGCAGGTACCCCACGTCAGGTAACTTTATTTCTTTCAAAAGGGGAAAGGCCTTGTGAAAGAGCGTGCGCCGTAAGGCTAAACGAGATAGTTAGGGCTCCTTCATAACATCCATAAATTCATACACATACATGCACGGTATGGACAAGAATACGCACACTTAATGGACAACATACACATAGCCTGCCCTCGGTCAGCGCAACAGGGAACAAGCTCGAAGATCAGGCTAACACAGTTGCACAACACTTTCAACACGTGTCCAGCGCTGCACACAACACACTTTCCTCACACACAAAGCCTTTTGTGGAAAGAAGTCCCTACGTTATAACAACAAATCACAAACTTCTTTTAATTCCCTGTTTTCAATACGCGAGCTGAGGGCTGCTCTGAGCACGTGCAGCCCTCAGCTCCTCGCCCAGACATAACGTATACAATGGCACAACACCTAAACGCAGAAATTTGTAACACTCCTCCACCTATACAAAGAGATACAGCTTTCGGGGCAGATTCCAAGGTCATGGCGCGATGCCATGGTTGTGGTTACTTGAAGGAGGGAAAGGACCCGGCGTCCTCCTAAAGTTACTGTCCCATCGCCCAGATGAGGTGCCTGTGCAAGCTTCTCCAGAAGGTGATAAACAGGAGACGTACTTTTTGATTACAATGGTCTCCTCGAGAGCTGCCAGGCAGGATTTAGGCAGGCGCGATCCACGACTGATCGACTCGTGGCCCTTGAAAGGTACATGAAGGATGGCTTCGTCCACAAGCAGCTTTGTGTAACAGTGTTTTTTGACCTCGTAAAGGCGTATGACACCGCTTCGTATTATGGGATCCTAAGCACCTGAAGTCATTCTGTGTGTATGAACGTGTTAAACACTATTGGCAGTCACATGCCTTAAAGGACATTCCGCGTTGACTTGGGTCAGCACTGTCACAAGTTCATGTGCAGGAGAATGGTGTTGTTGGTCAAGGAGGTGTCTTCAGCTGCACGTGATTTGTAGCGAAGATAAATTCGCTTCGGAAGGCATTGCCCCCATCAATCTCTTCAGTATTTCGTGGATGATGTGGAAGGCTCGTTTAAATCTTGTACTATGTCCATATTTGAATGACAAGTTCAGCTTGGGGTCACCAAAATTGCTATCTGGGCAGACAAAAATGCTTTTAAGGTTAGTTCTCTAAAGAGTAGTTGTTTTGTATTCTCTAAGATTCACGGAATATTCCCCAGCCCAGAAATAAAATTGCATGGTGTCTTCATTCCTATAAAAGAGGAGCAGAAGTTTTTAGATGTTCTGTGTGATAAAAAGCTCACATTCCATTCACAACTGAAACAACCTAAACAGAAATGCCTAAAAACTATGAACATCCTGAAAGTGCTGTCACACCAGTGCTATGGTGCAGACAAAAACCTCCTCGTGCGTTTCTATTCTGCCTTGGTGGGGTCTTGGCTGGACTATGGCAATTGTGTACGGGTAGCCCAGGAAAACACTACTGAAGATGCTTGATTCTGTGCTGAACGAAGGTCTTCACCTTCCCTCATGGGCTTTCCGTACTAGCCCAGTGCAGAGCCTATACATGGAATGCAACAAATGGTGCCTAGAACATCAACGAATATAGAAATTTACGATACGCTTTTAAGATCTCATCAATAAATAGTCACATGTTTAGGCATGCTCTGAAAGACACATCAATGTCCAAACATTTTGCAAATCGCCAATCTGTTTGCCTTTTTCACACAGATGGACGGAGGAGGCATCGGCTCTCACCAATTTCTTTTCAGACATGTACACTTCATCAATTACAGACATTCTGCCACCACGGCAACTTCAGCCTGAATAATGTGATTTATCATTTATTAAATTAAATAAAAACCGCTTTCCAAGAACTGCGATTCTGCAGCACGTTTTGTCGCTGCAGGATAAATATCGATGTGCTGAATGTTACAGTGATGCCTGGAAAACTCTCAATATGTCTTCGGTAGCCGCTCATGGCCCTAACTTTAATTCTTGCAGATTGTTGAGATTACACACCACAATCTTCTCAGTTGAAGCATACGACATTTTATTCATCGTACAGCACGTTCTTAAAAGGCAAATTTCCAAGTCAGTCGTCTTTACAGACTCTGAGTGTTGTAGGTGCATTATTATCACACAGACCCCCAAAAAACCACACTGTCAATCTGGTTTTTAGTGCCATAATGTCTGCATATTCAAAACAAATGCAGCTAGTCCTCTGCTGGGTTGTAGCACATGCGAGAATAGCGGGGAACGAGACCGCGGATCTGATGGCCGCCGCTGCTGCACTTACAAATACAATGGACATAACAACAATACCCTATACCGAACGCAAGCCACACATAAAACAACACCTTCGCAAAGCATGGCAAGCCGACTGGAGTAAACAGACAGACAAGCTACACTTAGTAAACCCACACTTGGGACGATGCATTATTGATTCACACAACATATTCATCGATGTTGCCCTAGCTAGATTGCGGATAGGCCACACGCACGCGACACACGCCCATCTGCTCACTGGATCTCCAAGACCCCTGCGCAGCAGGTGTGGGCGGGGCCTATCCGTAATTCACAATCTAATTAAATGCAAAGCACTCCCCACAACAAGACACAAACATTTCCCACAAGTATACAGGAAAAACGTCCTACTACACCCAGCCCTGTTTTTAGCGTATGATCCTATGTTTCCTTTACAGCCCACTTTTAGGTTTCTAAGCGAAGTGAATTTCTTACACCTCATTTCCTATCACGTCTAGTTTTTGCTCCAAATTTCGCACCACGCACTATCACACCCTCACCTTTTACACAGCCATCCTCATTGTCCTTTACTCACTTTTGTTTCTGATTGTAGAGCCATTTGAGAGTTGAAATCTTCATTCGTCATACATAACCATTGTTTTGGCGCTCTTTGCCCTTGCTGGCCTTGCGGAATATACATCCAACGTTCATCATCAACAAGCTATAGTCAAGGTTTCGGAGGATCTTGTTGGTAATGCCGTCAGGGGGAGGCGCCGATTTAGTGCGGAGACCTTAAATGGCATAAAGAACCCCAGCTATCTTCATGGCCCTACGTAAATAAGCATTGGGGTTCCCCGTATACGCAGGGAGTCGGTCGAGGATATAGCGCGCCTGAATATCGCACAATTGGTCGCTCTTAGCGCCCTCTAACGTCTGGAACAGTGTGGTATGTTGTTAGCTTGAATAATCTTGCTACTTTTGTGGTCTCGAAGTCTCCTAAGGGTGTTTAGGTCCTGTCTACCCCCATTAGGTCATGCCTAGGCGTATAGCATTATCTTCTATTTCACTGTTGAGGCTAGCAAGACAAAGTCACCACGATGCTATCATGGCCAACCTTGCTGATGTCGGCGTGGGTAAACGAGTCTATATTTACTTCATTCAGTTCCTTTCCAACCGTACAGCCCGGCTTGTCATTGGCGGACTGCAATGAGACATTACTACAATGGGCAGTAGGAGACCTCCCCAGGACTCAATGTTGTCCCCTTTTGTGCTCGGCCTGGCTATGAATAAACTTCCCCAGCTACTGACATTCCTTGCCAGGCCTTCAACATAGTTTATATGCCGATGATGGCACGTTGCGGATGTCTGGGGCGGGGATTACGACATGCTATAGATGCTCCAACAAACTTTTGACATCGTCCATGTTTGCGTAGCCACTTGAAGTCTTGCGTGCTCTCCACAAAATTCAGAACACCTTCTCACCAATCTTCAATTCGGCAGCGCAGACGCCCTCAAGCTACCCAAGATATTCAGCTGCAAGCACAAGGGCACAATATTTCTCGAGTTTCATGCATCAGGACATTAGGCCTCCGAATACAAGCTGATGTCCCCTACTCAGAAACCATTTCAGGTTTACACTCGAGCACGGGACACAAATAAGTCACCTCATCACTCGCAACGCGAATTGGCATCATGGCCTGAAAAAAGTAAAGCACGTACGGCTTGTGCAGGCATTTATTAACAGACGAATTGGGTTTGTCGCGCCCTTCCTGGTTCTCAAACAAGTTGAAATAGATAAACATAATTGCATGAATAAATAAACTTACAAACCGGCGGCTGGATTTCTTATCACCAAATCTACTGATCATTTCGAAACAAGTAGTATTCATAACAACCCTGATGAGCTTTTAATGGGCAGAGAATGGCACAACTTCAACGATTCTCCTGTACAGTCAAACCCGGCTATAACGAACCCGGATAGAGCGAATTATGCTATATATCGAACAAAAATAATTCAGTTACGGAAATACATGGGAAACATATTCCTTATAACGAAGTTCACATCCGATATATCGAACTCTGGGCGCCTAGAATGGCCGCCGAAATGCATGATCTCGGAGCGGTGATTGAGGTGTGGATTGGCTGCGACCACGGAGCAAGAGCCGCGACTGAGACATTTCGCCTCGCACGGAGCGGCATGACGCACAATACTTTCCGTAACTGTTTCAGACGCGCGGCACTCGCGACGAAACCCGCCCAGTCAGCGAGTCCGGACCAAGACAGCAGCATCGGTGAACTGTGGGAAGAGCTCTCCAGCGTTCCCGATGATGTCGCGAGTGAAATTCGTCCGACTCTTATAATGAAGCGCTTTCGGCAGTCGATGTGCTCCGCTAATGCTTCTTTGATTTTTGAGGACGCGGACTCGAACTGGTGCAAGCAATGTTTCGTGTAGAGAATGCTATGCTAGTTGAAGCCGCCAAAACGAAAGTGAAAACAAAAATCACCGCTTTTTTTTTTGCAACGTTGGCAGTTAAGGCGGAAAGTAGCTTTATTACTTGCAATAAATTGATTATTTTGGTATGGTAATGGCTACTTTACTGTGTTCGTTTCTGCATACGCGGATGGCGAAGTTGGTGAGGAGGGAGGGAGGGGGGGGGGGGGGCTCCCGCGGATTGCGAACTCCTAACAACAAGTTCGTTATAGGCGGGTTCGGCTATATCGAACTATTGGATATATTGAACTAATCGCGGTGCATATTGCAGTTCGCTATAAACGGATTTGACTAGTTCAACCGGGCACGCGATACTTCAAAAGCTCCACATTACTCACGCCTGACAACATAGGGAAACGGTGATGCTTACTGAGGCACAGCTGGCGCATATCCGTACTTCCTGGAAATATGCTCCCGGTATACAACGTTGCTCGACGACTAGCATGGGCGGATGCTCTCCACCACCGCGTTAGAGAGGAGAAAAAGTGTTCTGCGTGGACGCAGAGGATTACCGAGACAGAGCAGCCATGAGCATAGTTGCAGCGGATCAGCAGGGTAATTCTGCTGGCTCTGGCTCATATTGTACCTGGGTTGTACCATTCACCCAGAAACGGGGAAGAAGCAGCAATTCCACTTGCTATATCCTCCACACCCAATATAATTGTGACTGATTACTGTGAATTCCTTCAAAACAGCTATTAGAAACTTTGAGAAGGGTAGAAGTTCCTTCCAAGAGCTGCGCCCCTTCAAACCTTTACGGGATGAAAAGGCCGCTAGGACCTCCTAATATGGACACCAGCACAATCGCCCTCTCCAGGTTATGAGCATGCTTACGAAGCGGCCCGACCTTTCACCTACCGGGATCCTCTTGATCTTGATGAGCATTCGCTAAATCGGGGGGGGGGGGGGGGGGGGAGGGGCATGGACAGTGACTTATAGAAATTTCAGCGCTCGCTATCGCTTCGGCCAGTCGGTGGCAGAATGTGGTGTGGCAACTCTTTCAGTCGAACACCTTTCGTAACCCCACAGCCTATAGCTGCCTATACGCAGACCTTTATAAAGAATAATGTGGTTGGTGCTCGGAATGAGTTACGCTGAAGCACATCGTACGGGCCTGACCCCGAAAACCACTACACACATCACAAACAATAGTGATAAGGACTCTAGAGCAATGGGAGGCCGTGTTGCTCAGTTGTGACCAAGACACTCAACACAGCCTGGTCCACCTGGCGACGACGCCTGCTAGGGCTCACTGGCTCCTGGCCGCCGGCCGACTGGAAAGGACCGTCGAACACACCCTTTAGACTCATTAACTCCCCCAAAATGGGCAAAATAAAGTTTTCTCATTGTCATCATTATTGGCTGGGACACTACCGAGTGAAATAGATTAAAGACTGAATGGTAAAATGCTTGCAATGATGTATCAAATAGGAAAAACATTGCACGCCTCCTTTTGCAGTCACTAACTCTGTAAACCGAAGGAAACATGCCTTGTGCTCCCTACGTCTTTCGCACTGTTTGCGGCCTCATATATCATTGCAAGTAAAGAGAAATCGTTCATACCTACTTGGTGAGGGGGTTGTGAGGAGGCGCTGATGCGGTTTTGTTTGAATGCAATGTTTTCCTATTTGATACAGCAGGGTAAGCTCCTTTACTATCCAGTATTTAAACTAGGTCACTCGGAAGTATCCGAGCCAAATAATGATGAAGACGACAAAAGTGGAGGAGGTAAGGGGACTAAAGAGAGTGTTCGATGGTTCTTCCTCGTCAGAGGGCGGCCAGAACCCAGTGAGCCCTAGCGGCATCGTCGACCAATTGGACAAGGCAAATACAACGTTGCGGCAGTACTCTCAATGCCCGCAGTGGACATGCTTGTGTTGCATCATCTGAAGACGCAACAGAGCTTCTTTCTTTTAAGGACATGTTAAGTGCGCAATCCACAAGTGGACGGCGGTGGTTCTCTGGGCAGTTTGTGTATTCAAAAGGGTACAACGAACGTCGGAAGGATTACTGCGAGAATTCGACACCATGCGCTAACCATTGTGTCTTAAGGTCTTGCTTTCTCGTGGCCGTGTGTGCTCTTCTTGGGTCACATTTCTTCCACTCTTCGTATCATGCGACGCAATAGGTAACGTGCGCGTAAAGTTCGTTTACCACACCACCACGTGATTTTGATTCTTCATGACACGTGAGCACCACGGATGTTTTCGGGGAGCGGTTTATTTAATCTATCATTACTTACGTGACCACGGGAAAACCTGCACGAGGTACTTTTAGGGGGTTCTAGCTATAAGTTGTATCAGTCTGTCCATTGACCCGACACGCTGCATATATCAATTTCTCGAAGAAGAGCGAAAGTGTGCCCTTTAGTGTTTCTATTATTCCGTGCCCAGCTTCCAAAGGAAGTCTTCCAAATTTACTTGAGGGTTAACGCCAACAGTGACTTTGCCATGTGGCCAGTGCGACTAAAAGCCGCTGCCATCATTATGAGGGTACCTGGATGCCAGCCCCCTCCTGATGTATACACTTCTCCTCCAAATTCAGATGATGCACCGTGTTATATTACCGTAGAAGCAAGCCTCCGAGGAAACGTGCACTTATCTCAGTGCACCACTAAAATCACCGTGGCTCTCTACGCAGCCGCTCCCCGAAGGCGCAACAATGAAATAAATACACCATGAAATACTCACCGTATAAAAACCGTGCATCCAGTCACTGTTCCTTGCGTCTACCACGATGTTCATAAGGGATGGTGGGAGGGCATCAGAAGGAAGCGTGGCCATTGCTACGAGGCACCGAAGATTGCTCTTCTCTATACGAAAAATGCTATAGACTGTGGCTGAAGCTGAAAGTCAACTGCGCACGTACCCAGGCGAGTCCCGATATTCTTCCTGAAGAATACAATCGCCGCGTCAATGATTCATGGACGGGAGAACGGCAGAGTGAAGAAGCTGGTTCAGTGGAGGATCTAAAACACTGCAAAGACGCATCAGTTTTCTTCTTATTAAATTGACTGCAGCGCCAAGGCCGTAGCTTCTGTGTCCGGCACAGTATTGTGAATGAAACAACTACCACCAAGAGTGTGCAAAATCCCGCCACACTGTCCCACGTCCGTAAGGCAAGCTTGCCCGGTACTCGCTAAGAGGCTGCTATAAGTCACCTCACCCAGCCCGCTAACCCGCTGGATCGTCTTATGCCACAGCATTTTTTGCTTCATCGAATTAAAACAGCGACCAGCGGAGGGTTCTGATTGGAGAAAATTGAACTGGTGTCAGCCGGAAGGGATCCGACAGAATATATGTGGAAACGCCCGGAGACATCAGAGCGGCGAAGGACGACGGAGAAATCGCACTGAGGCGTACTTTCGCTACGAGCTTTCGTATGGCAGGACTATGTAACCCCCTTGTAGTTATTGTACATGAATGCTTCTTTAACCCTCGCCGTCGTTACGATCACCTAATCACTCAGCTCTGCGGAGGCCTGACAGCAACCCGAGGAAGGGTTCTTTCACGACAGCGTCACAGTGGCGTATCCAGTCCTTACGAATTATTCACAATACGAGTATGTGCACGATGTACATTTTATTATATTCAGCAAATACCGATAAAATATTAGAAAGCGCTATTATTACATCTGCTGCTACACCATAAATATCTAGAAGCTGTCAATACGAACATCGAAAATCCAAATCAGCTGAAAAGCAGATATGGCGGCAGGAAAGTGAACGTCGATTGCTTGATCTTGAGACTTGTAAAACTGAGGCTCCACAGCGAGATTAGGTGTTTAATATGCTCACGAAGAAGCCGTAGAAAAAATAATACCAAAACGTCTGTGTGCTTAGTAGAATAACTAAAACAAAGCCACTGTTTCGCGGTATCGTTGACCGAGGGATCGCCCCGGTGCTAGTGCAGAACCTGTGTCCAATATCTCTGATTGTCGAGAGGCACGTAGCCTACATTAAGGCTGCAGTGCTTTCCTGACAAACTCACCTAATTTATACGGCAATTCGTTCTCCTTCAAACAGGAATTTCTGTGCCTCCACCGTACTGCGTGTTACCAAGTACACCTCAATGTAGCAAACCAAGAGGAACCCATACCTCCAGGGTGATCCACCGATGCTGTGGAATCTAATATCCTCACTGTGGCATCAAATAACGACAAATCGCCAATGATGGCATTTTGTTGGTATTCGGGTAACATAATAAACCTTCCACGTATATAGGGAGGAGAGTAGACGGCTTCCACAGTCTCCAAAAGTGCCTTCTTAAGCACCGCAGTGAAATGGGAACAGAAAGCGCAAATTAGACACGGACAAAGAAAGGGGACAACCGGCCGTCCTGTTGTCCCCTGTCTTTGCCCGTGTCTAATTTGCGCTTTCTGTTCCCATTAGGCATCATCAACAGGCCCAAACCATGAACCTTTTGGACCGCTGTGATGCCAGCACTGCGTGAAGTGCACACTTTGGGCCGTGCTTTAAAGACTCCTATAATGTCTGGAAACTAACACTCGTCTTAAGGACCTAGTTTTAAGACCTCCTTCGACTGAGAATGTGGAAAATTTCACGTTTTGTAGCTCTCTACAAACACTTTGTGGATACGCTTGCTCTTGTATCCAAATTTGTTCACCCTGCTCGCAGCTACAAGTCAGCCCAAAATAATTTTAATTGTAGCCGAATTTTACTGCACCATATTGGATATTGTTCAGTCTTGCAGGTCCATAGAGGGCGCAAGAACGTTTTACGTCTCCTGTGAAGCTGAGGACTTTCTGAACGGTTTCCCCACTAGTAGCTCTAGGCTGCAGCCTAGTAGGCGCCTTCTTGAATTAATGTGTATCAGGCGGTCGTAATTTTACCATGACTGCTGAATGTGGGCAAAGTGTGCGCAACCACGAAATATTGGCGCGTCCAAACCATAAAGCGGCATAGTGACAGGTGAATACACGGAACGTTCTAGAACACCGCCTCGTGTTTCCACAATTATGAAGATTACTATCACAAAACGCCCGACGGGTAAAAAAATGAATGGGGAAACTAATATGTTGGGAAATGAATAGCGACGGTCACACCGAAAATAGCTCCTTGATGAATCTCTAAGAGTTGTTCCAGTGACAAGAACGGTTTCTAAAAATATTGCTTTTATTTTATTTCAATATTTTGTTTCATTTATTTCATTTCATTTATTCAATATTTTGTTTCAATATTTTATTTCAACAAAAAAGTTTGAAGGAGAAAGTAAAGCAATGATTATTAGCAACTCGTTTGCTGCTACATTATGTTGGCGTTTCTTTCTATTTTATTTGTTCGCGTTTCCGCGCCTATAACTTCCACAAGACATCTGGCAACACTTGCTTCAGTTTTTCCAGAGTAACAGTTCTGTTGGGCTGGGGTGCCCTTCGTTTACTTCCATGCCGTCTCCTTCAGGTGGCAGACAGAGTGCATGATTATAATTTTAAAGCGCAGTTTTCCGCCTCTCGCTAACGATGCCCGTACGCGGAAACGTACAGCAGAAACAGCAAATTGCTCTGGTGATGAATGCGGTCCCGGGAGTAGTGTACAAAGAAATTTAACGCTTCCCTGCGAAGCTTGGCGACAGTTCCGTGAGGTCTTTTCGCTAAAGGCTGATGGGGAGCAGAGGGCAGATGTGACACTGGCGTGTGACGGTGCGTATATAACGGGCCAAAGGTGATGTTATGGGGGAATGGCGACAGCCGTTACTCATCTTGACGTACCATGGTAATGACGCTGCTCTACATGCCGAAATCCTGTTATCCTAACTTCGCATTTTCAGGTTTAACACATTGGTGCTAACGTAACACTTTGAGAATTAGCACCTATTGCAGGTAACCACTCGTAAAAGTGCATACTGTATGCAAAGCATAGCGTAGTAATCACGTCTTCGGCACAACACCCCAATGTCAGGTTTACCGAGTGCATACCCGAAAGTTGCTGTGGTTGTTCTCGAAAAGGGGTGCATAGCTCCTGAGTAGCACGGACCGCCAGGGTGGGATTGGCCAACCCAGAAATCCAACGCAAGAAATCTTCACGTTCATTTATCGCCAGCGTTCGACAGAGGGGTGCATGATTTTGGTTGTCTGCAGGCTGTCGAACCGAAATCCAACGGGTTTTTTTTTTGCTTGAACTGAACCTAAACTAGAACCGTTATACTTTAGGCAAGCTAAACCCGAACCGGAACTGAACCGCAAGAAGAAATAACGGGTACCGGTTGGCAAGAAGACGGTTCAACCCTCCCCCGCTGATAATGTGCGGACAATGTCATTCAGGGCTTTTCTTTCCCCAAACCTTCAATTTGGCAACTTGCCACCTACTTTCCACATAGGTAAGTCACAGAACTATGGAAGCTATCTTCGTCATTACAGCTTCAGGAAAGCTATGAGAATAAATGTTGCAATAGTAAGCTGCTGCCCGTAGGGCGAGCAAGTTCAAGGCTTAGGGAATGATTGTTAACCTTCTCGGCAGCCTGCGGGCGACACGAAATATTCACTTTGCTCTTCCCACGCTGCGACTGTAGAATGAAGAAAAGGGGAGGGATATTGCTTCACTGTGCAACGGCGACAGTCAACAGCCGTAAAGTGTATGTTGTATTTCAGGATTACTATTAAAAAAAGCACCCATGGAAAGCGTAAATACTCCGCAAGTGTTGCCCTCAAAAGCTGCCCATTCCTGATGCCATTTCCTGCTGTTTTTTCGGGATGTAGAGGAACAACGAAAAATTCCGGTTGTCACTATTTCGACGCCTCTAAAAAAACCGGGTGGTTTAGGTTGTTCTTCCGGCTTGCAATGTACGGTAGGTGTATAGCGCAGGAGCACGTTCGCGGCTTTAAATATGCAATATTTTGTGGGAACAATAGGTTTATTCCAGAAAACCTGAATGGAAGGGGAAAACCGCTTAGTTTTAAGTATTCTGCGCCGCGTTCCCACACGAGCAATTTATAATCCTTTCTTGCTACCTTCAGCTACCGAAAAACCAGGCACCATACGTGGATTTCGCTCTATACCGTCTTTCTGTTGTCCTACGTTACCAAGCGTGTCGTCACGGCGAAGGTGGTGAAACACTGTGTTGCAACAATAATATAAGATTAGCAGCGATAATTGTCAGCCTACGGCACAGACGTTATCCTTTTGGAAAAAAGTGTATCGCCAAATATTGCAGAACTACACATTTTACCTTGAAAAAAAACCGCATAAAGACACACGTTCAGAAACAGGCTGAACCCGAACTGCCCTATGGGCCAAGCGTTCATCCTTTCTTATGATGATGGTTGGTGTTTAATGGCGCAGTGCCAACAAGGGCAAAGAGCGCCAAGAACGAGTTATTAAGTGAATGATGCAAGTGAATACTAACACCTGTGAGTACAAGCAAAAGTGACACGTAAAAAAGACGTTTTTACGTGACTGGTGTATAAGTCCAGGATGATCATGCGTGGTAAGGCAAGAGATGCGAACATTTATCTCTGCTAAGAAGTTAAGTACACGTTGTAGCAAAAATATTGGTTCGTCGGCTAAAAAGTATGCCATGTGCAATGCAATGTTTCCTCCGTAGAGGTCCGGGCAATGTTTGCGTTGTGTATTGTCAAGTGCCTCGCCTGTGATTAGTGCCTGGACTGCGGATAGGTCCTTTCCACACCTGCTACACGTACGTCGCGAAGATCCAGTGAGCAGGTGGGAGTGCGTTACATGTGTGTGGCCTATCCGCATCCTAGCCAGGAGTGACTTCTGTGTACCTGTTGTGTGAGTCAGTTGTCATCGTCATCATGCTCATCATCACTACCAGAGTCAGTTGTGTAGGTTCCCAATTGCGGTTTAGTACATGTTGGTTGTTCTCGGTTTTTTGACTGCAGTGTAATTGCCATGTGTTACGAAGCTGTCATCTGACGTGTGTCCTAAGGACGGTGTAAGCGACTGTTATGTACACTGGAGTCATAAGAGCACCAGCACCAGCCATTTGATCAGTGCCCTCAGTACCAGAGATTCCATGGTGCACTTGTACCCAGCATGAAGTTATTTCAAGATTTGAGGCACAAGCACAAATCACAACCTTTAAAAGAACATTGATAAAATGGTTTTTATACAACCTTCATGATGACAGTGCCTGCACAGCGCTTAGGGAATCTGTGCAGAGGATGGACTGGGGAATTTTAGGTTTTATGATGCGATTTGTAACGAGTAGGATTGCATACGCTTCTGCCGTGTAAACACTGTTATGAAAATTCCTCGTTTCACTGATGCTAAAGTTTGCTCACTGCGGTGCACAAGAGACAGTCGAAGCACTTTTGGACGCATCGCTGAACTATTCTGCGCACCTTTACTGGCCCTGACGGAAGAGCAAATGCTCCAAAATCACACTCGTGGATACACTATTTTTCTCTACTTGCGTAAATGACAGGTCGCATGATACAGGATGGAGATGCTACGGTGGAATGAAATTATGGGTTGATGTCTTGTGCGCGTCTAAAAGTGCGGCCTTTAATTTAGAAGCCTTCTCCCTCACTGTGAGAGATAAAGATAAGAAAATACACGACCTCTTAAAAATAGTTGTAAGTTTGCTGTATCGTTCGTGATAGGATTAACAGAATGGTTGATGAGAGACACAATCTTAGGTTCTTATAGGAAGTCAACATACTCTCGCTGGTCCCCTAGGAACCATTTGTCACACTCAAAATAACACACTCGACAGGTCTAGTGCGGAAACTGCCGCATGAGAGCCGAAGGCCAAGATGCAGCAATGGGTAGAGCATTTTCAGCGCTGTGCTTGTCGCCGACCCGTACTTCATACGGCTCTATTCAAGCCGATGCCCTACCAAGGCAGTCTGGAGGCGCAGCAGGAGTTGTTTGTCGGTCCCATCGGATTGGTTTTAGAGGACCTTAAGAATATTCATTGTTTTTAAGCATTTGCATGCTGTTAGATATGCGGAATGAATGTAAGCTTTTCGCCAAATAAAATACCTGAAAATTTGTGCTCGTCGTTCACATGAATCCACACGCCGTTAAGAGTGATGTTTGAGTCTTAGTGGACCCCACGCTTCCTTTGGAATACAACAGAACAGCTCTTTCAAGGATTAAGTTTAAAATCATTCTTGTCTGCCCAGCCAACAAGTTTCTTGAAGCCAAGCTGGACTTGACGTTTGCAGGTTGACTATATACATCATATAAAGGATCTCTGGACATCGCCTACACACATGGAATAAGAGAGTGTTGGGGGCAATGCCTTTTCGAGAGAGTTCATCTTAAGTATGACAAGAGTGCAGCTCAACACTCCACTTTTCGGCACGCCATTTTATTGCACATGAACCTTTGACAGTGCACAAACGCATCCCAGAAGAAACACATCCCAGATGCATGACTGCAGTGATTAAAGTTGATTGTTTGTGGATCTCAGCCCTTACGCCTGCTTGGCAGCTCTCGAGAAGACTGTTGTACTCCAACATGTACAAGAGCCTCCGATTTATCATCTTCTCGAGAAGCTTACACACGCATATAATCAGGGCAATGGGTCGATAGCTTGCCCGAGAGGCAGGTTCCTTCCCATTTTTCAAGAATGCTATAACTATGGCCTCCCTCCAAGAACATGAAATGTGCCTCGAAACTCATATCTTGTTGTAAAGGTAAAGGAGAGTGACAAGAGTTTCTGTGTGTACGTGCTGTGTCTTTGTATATGCGATGTTATCTGGGACTAGAGCTGATGGTTTACAGGTCGTTAAAGCGGCCCTCAGCTCATGAAGTGAAAACTCGAAATTATAGTAGGAGGTTGACTTGCCGTTATCTAGTAAAGACTTCTTTTCGGCCGAGAGTTTCTGTTTCGTGAATGGGTTTGTGTAGTGTGCTGAACTGGAGACGTGTTGAAAGTGTGCGTGTGTGTCAGACTGGTCTTCGTTTGGGCCCCCAGTTGTGCTGACAAGAGGCAGCACAACTGAGTTGGTTGTGGGGCGCCAACTGCCGAGCTCCAAGGCCATCTTTGTTTCGAAGTAGTCGGCTAACACGACATCTGGGCAACTGTTGGCCCACTTGTCGAATGTGCAATTCACACCATTGCCGTGCAAACGCCTTAAAACCAAGTATGACCCGTATTATTCTTTTTGTGTAACTGTTGACGCAGAGTGTTTCAGGCGCCTGTGCGACCCGTCTATGTGGCCAAAGGGCTGCCTCTCCAAGCCGTTCCAAGGCAAGCTCCACCCTGGCATGGTGCACAGCTGTGAAACTTCTGAAAATGACCAGTAAGAACGACACTCTCGACATCTATTATCAAAATGCTCGGGGTCTACGTAGTAAGTCCTCCGAATTTCTTAGAAGTGTTGTATGCTCCTAATTTTCTACTATTGTTATTACTGAAACTTGGCTTTGCGATGATATCTCATCTTCCGACTATTTTCCTCCGAACTAAGAAATTTTTAGAAGTGAGAGAAAGTTAACTGGGCCTAAGCAAATGGGTGGCAGTGTTCTCATTGCCATCGATCGCTCAGTGCAATGCGTGCGGCGTGCAGACCTCGAGACCGAGGAATCAGTCTGGCTTGGGGTAGGCCTCAAGAGGGGCGAGAAGCTGCTCATCGGTGCATTCTATATATCCCCGGATATTTTACCTCCTGAATATAATCGAAAGCTGACATCTATTAAAAATGTTTCCAATTCACACTCCAACCATAAGCTAGCTATACTTGGGGACTTCAACACCCCAGGTATTCACTGGAACAGTCTTTCATTTCAGCATAAAAACCATTATGCATCGCAGAAATGCAGCATGTTATTGGATTTTCAATCATTCACCTCCTTGCAGCAGTTCTGCCAAATAGAAAACTTCTGTGGTAATGTCCTAGATGTGTGCTTCTCGAACTTGAAAAACGTACAAGTGTGTGCCTCCGAAATATCTCTCGTACACCCCGACAAGTTTCACCCCCTCTTATTGTCTCTTTCTCTGTCGCTGCCAAGCATTGCTATGGTGGTGTTGACGATTGTGCAGTCCCGCGATATGCATTCAAGCGTGGAGATTATGTTGGGCTCTATCACTGT
This sequence comes from Haemaphysalis longicornis, assembly GCA_013339765.2. Taxonomy (NCBI): domain Eukaryota; kingdom Metazoa; phylum Arthropoda; class Arachnida; order Ixodida; family Ixodidae; genus Haemaphysalis; species Haemaphysalis longicornis. The sequence goes on from CM023449.1 coordinate 123,187,098, forward strand.
TATTCATTTGCTGAATGGTCTAGTGTTTTTGATGTCAATGATGTTGACGAACAGGTTCGACGTTTTACCAAAATTGTCAGGAGTGGCATGGAAAAGTACATCCCTTGTTATAAGCCTGTTCATGCCACATTTCCCCACTGGTTCTCTAAAGCACTTCGAAGTTCGCTTAAACTTAAGTACAGCGCCCACAAAAAGCCAAGCGTTGTGGGCTTGACAAGTGGAAAGCGGAGTTTAGTCGGTATCGCTCACTTTGTAAAAGCATCTACCGGCGTGACCACCAGCTCTATATAGAGTCGTTAGAGGCTTCTGCGTCTCAAAAACCGGCTGACTTTTGGAGGTATGTACGCGGCCATTCTAAGGCATCTAAACAACACCTTAGCCTGCCTAATTCTGATGGGGAACAGGTTGATGATGTTGCCACGAGCTTTGCTCAGTACTTTCATTCTGTCTTTCAACTGCCAGATGGTCACGACGAACGCCTATCGTTTAATAATATGTCTAATGTTAGTACACTTATGTTAGATGAAATACTTGTCAATGATAGCCCTAAACGAATGAAATCGTCATTTTCCTGCGGTGCAGATGGACTTCCAGCAGCCGTCATGAAGGCTTACGGCAACATTTTTATGCCTGTCTTAACTTCCATTTATAATATCTGTTTAATTTTCGACAAATTTCCTCGTGCATCGAAGATTGCTCGAATTTTTCCAATATTTAGGTCTGGTGATAGGTCAGCCGTTACTAACTATCGCCCAATCTCACTCCTTTTTGTCGCCTCAAAACTCTTTGAGTGAGCTCTGCACAACGTTCTTGCTGCCTGCGTCTAGAACGTTTTGATACCAAATCAGCACGGCTTTTTCTCGGGTCGATCGACGGTTACAAATCTTGCAAGCTTTATGACACAGGCTTCGGGTGCAGTTTGTGAAAACGGCCAGTTGGATGTTATTTATTTTGACCTCAGTAAGGCGTTTGATGTAGTAAACCATCAATTATTAATTAACAAGCTTATTACGTCCGGTGTTAACGCAAGCCTTTTTGCCTTGTTGCGAAATATATACTTGACCGGTCCTTTTACGTAGATGTAAACTTCAAAAGGTCTAGTGTTTACACTGCAACGAGTGGTGTACCTCAGGGTTCTGTGCTGGGTCCACTATTGTTTTCTGTCTTTATCAATGATGTGTCAACAGTGTTAACAAAATCTTCATTTCTTCTCTATGCAGATGATGTCCAACTATTTAGGCACATTAGCAGTTTTCAGGACTGCTGTGCCTTGCAGAGGGATGTGTCGGAATTATCGGTCTGGTGCAGCAAAAACTGTCTAACTTTAAACCCTGCTAAAACAAAGGTTGTCACGTACAGCCGGAAAACCCGTCGTCTACTGTTTTCCTACAGTATAGAGGGAGCTCCTTTGCAAAGGGTTGAGGAGATTAGGGACCTCGGGGTTCTTTTCGACAGTACCCTCTCTTTTTCTTCTTATATTAGGCTCATTAGCCGGCGAGCGCTCCGAAGACTTGGAAATGTGTATCGGATTACAAAGGAATTCTCTTCTCCAGATCCATTTCTCATGCTATACGATGCAATATGTATCCCCCAGTTAGAATATGCTTCTGTTGCCTGGAACGACATCTCCAAATCTAGTAGTGAATTAATAGAACGTGTGCAGAAGAAGTTTTTATCCATACTTAAGCACTGTCATTACAATCACAGTTTTCATCCTGATTCTGATTCTGATAGTTCCTTCCATCCCTTCGTTGACCTGCAGACGTATGCGTGAAACCTTACATTTCTTCAAAAATTGTTCATGGTGACCTTTTTTGCGCGGACCTGCTTAACTGTTTAGAGTTTAGTGTTCCACAAAGGCTCACCAGGTCGCATCGCCCTTTCTTGACTACTGCGCGCAACTCCAATCATTCTCCTGTGCGCAGAATACAGAATTGCTACAACCGCTTATCTGAACGCCTTGACATCTTTCAAAGTTCCTTTACAATTTACCGTACTGAACTGTTGAATACAGTATGTTAAACATCTATGATATCTCTGTCGTTCGTTTTTTTTTTTCTTCATTGCTAAAATTTGGTTTCTCTGTGGTTCTGTTTAACCAGTATAGTTGCCTATTTTTGAAACTGTTTACTATCATGCCCGTCTTATCATTTGTCTCTATACTCTTGTCATTGTTTTTGTCGTGTTACTGTCAAACTTTGCTTGTTGTTGGGTCTTTACTATAAGCTGAGCCACAAAGGCATCTTCTTTTTTCTTTTTTAGCTGTACCCAGTCTCCGCCTGTGCTTTATTTCTGTCATTTTCATTACTTCAATTTGTGTGTGTCTTATTTATTTATTTATTTATTTTATTATTTATTTATTTATTTAGTACCCACAGCGCCTTGCGGCATTACAGTGGGGGGGGGGGGGGGTTGTACAAAAAGGCAGTCGCAAGAAGTACTTATCAGCAAGCAAGAAAGCACGTTATAAGAGAACGCATATATACATTTCAAATAGCTGAAGACATGCCACAAAAAAATACTGCATTATTACAATAATTCAGAAAAAGGCACTCACAAGTACTTTACACAAGCGGGAATGGAAGGTTCAAAAAACGACAAAGCAATGGAAAGGGCATATAACATTTTCCATAGCCCTCAGACACACGACGTGAAAAGACGGCATTGGTACGATAATTGAAAAAAAAACAGTGCGCTCGGCGAGGCTGAAAAAATGCAATTCATGTATTAAAAGAAGCAATTACAGAATAGTGAGCGGACAGGTGATTTGAGGAAACAGCAAAACCTGCGCTGTAGCAAACACATGACAATGTTAGTTTAGGCCTTCGAGTGACGTAACTGTGGACAGGAACGTGTTACTAGAATGGTGTACAAACACGGAAGAAGGTAATCTGTTCCACTGACGAATGGTTTTAGGAAAAAATGAGTGAAAGAACGCACTAAATTTGCAATCTATCTCACGAACTTTATAAATATGGTCTATGCGGGCGGATATGTGATGAGGCGGGAAAATATACGATTCTCGCGGCATACCATTCTGTGAAAAATAAACTTCATAAAATAATTTTAAGCGAAAGACAGTTCTGCGATGCTCAAGTGATTCCCAATTCAGTACGTTCAAGCGGGTATTTCTACTAAAACTTCTCTCTTTTGCCAATTTTCCTAACACATACCTGGTGGCGAGGCTTTGAAGTTTTTCTAATTTAGCTTTATCAAGCCGGGTTGGCGGGTCCCATACCGTGCAAGCATATTCGAGTATAGGCCGTATGTTTGTTTTATACAATATTTCTCTGGCAGTTTGCGGTAAGGTGCTTGTGTTGCGGCGCAGAAAACCTAATGTCCTTGAAGCCTTACGGGTAATATAATCGATGTGTCTGTGCCAGCACAGTGTTGATGTAAAGTAAACTCCTTAGTTTTTAAATTTCCTTACACACTTTAATGAGCAATCTCTTATTTTATAAGTTGGGTAGTGGACTTTTTCTTTTCTGGTAAACCTAATAAAGACAGTTTTTTCCAGGTTTAATGACATGCCCCATTTTTCGCACCAAGTATTAATCTTGTTCAGATCATTTTGAATTACGTGGGTATCACTTTCACAAGAAATTTTCCTGTACAGCACACAATCGTCAGCGAAGAGCCTCATGGATGATGTAATGTTATCACTGATATCATTTATATAAAGCAGAAACAACAAAGGCCCCAAGACCGATCCCTGGGGCACCCCTGTCGCTTGTTTCTTTCTTGCAATATGTTTCTTGTATTTTGTGATCATGTAACTATCTGTGCGCCAGCACTCAGGCCTGTGGCTCTTCCTGGGCACGTAAATAAACATGATTGATTATTATTATTATTGTTATCAATATTATTATTACTATTATTGTTATTATAACATATTACTATTATTATTATTGCGCCCGAGATGGCGCCCAGTAGAGATGCTCTGCGCTGTGCTCCGCAGTTTTTTACGGCAGACAGGTGTTTTTTCGATGCACGTCGGGCAAAAAACGTGCGCACTCCAAATGTATTCAGCTGCCCGACATGGAGCTGCAAGCTTTGAAGACTGGTGAGCGGCCCTTTCTGTGCAATTCATGCACGTCCTCGGCGACGGAGGCTGCGGGTAGTCCTACCGGCGAGTCCGTGCGAGAGAGCCAGTGCATTTGCCCGTGTTCGCAACAACAAGACGGCGTACCCCGACCGGGCGACCTTGGCGGAGACGCAGCCGAACTCCGCGAAATGCTCTTCAACGCCCTCGAGGGACTTTCTTTTTTGACGGACGAGGTCACCAAGTTTAGCGAGGCCAACAACCGCCTGGGTAGTGAGAACGCATGTTCTTTCGCCAGCAGGCAGGCATAGTTGCTTCGCGGCGGGAGGAAGTTCGCAGCCTTCGAGGGGAGGCGCTACCGTGGCCGGTCCCTTGCCTCCCGAACGGCCTCCCATCCGGCTCCCCACTGCCTGCCGCGTGCCATATGCCTCCCCTCCGAAACGTGGGCTTCATTCATCGTCGGCCGTTGCTTTGGCGAAAACAGGCGGAACATCTTCAACGCCGGAGCAGTTGACCCCAGCACTGGCAACCTCTGCTCTGTCGCCCGAGGAACATTGCGACAACTCGGCCCTTACAAACAAAGGGAGCGGGCGTGCGGCGTGTGTGGGTGCGTCTGATTCGTGTCGCATCTCTGTGGTCCAGCGTTCGTAACGTCCTAGGCACATCGTTGTCTCAAAACTGTCCCTTTGCACCACCTCAGCACAACTGACGGAGCACCTGTCAACAGTTCACGTCGTACCCGTGGCTTACCAGCAGCTGAAAACTAAGTATACCTCGTACTCCTCTTTCTGTGTGACTGTCGACGAGGTCACCTTCCAGCGTCTCCGTGATTCTTTCTTGTGGCCCAAGGGCTGTCTTTACAAACCCTTCCATGGCAAGCTGCATGCCGACATGGTCTGTCCCACCGATGTTCGAAATGACGACTAAAAGATGCGAAAGGGTGAACATCTATTATCAGAATGCGCCCGGCCTTGGCTTCAACGCGACTGAATCGTTTTCAAATGCGATTTGTTCAAATTTTTCGAACATTGTTATTTCTGAATCCTGGCTTTCTGATGACATTAGCTCTAACGATTATTTTACAAAGAATTACCAAGTTTCCCGTTAAGATAGGAACTTTTCTGGGGTGAACCAAAAGGTAGAGGAGGTGTTAGTTGCGGTATATAGCGCTTTTCAATCTATGCGGCGTGATGAACTTGAGTGCGACAACGATTCTGTCTGGCTGGACATTCGTGTGACTGGCGGTGAGAAGCTTAGGGGCGTTTTAAATTTCATCTGATGTTCCTATGTCGTCGTTTAAAAAGCCCCTTACATCTGTGGAAGAAGTTAGCTCATCACACCCGAAACACCAGCATATCATTCTGGGCGACTTCAATACACCGGATGTACAATGGGAACATCTTACCCATCAACAGCGATCATCCAGCATTATTTTAGGCTTCGTAGACTTCACAACCTTGGTGAAACTTAATAATATAAAAAACAGCTCTCAAAATATGTTAGATCTTTGTTTTTCACGCATTCAAAATGCGCGAGTATCGTTGTCTGACATCTCTTTTCTCAAACCCGACAAGCATAATCCTCCATTCTGCGCGGATTAGAATCTGTAAACCCGGGACAACCGCATATAAAACTATGTCCGCCGCTTTCTCACGGCATGCATGGCAATCCTCCAAATCGGACACATCACATTAGACACCTTGAATGTACCATAGATAAGTACGCCGTAAGGGGCTGTGTTTTCACCCATGCTCTTTATTCTGGCCTTGCTAAATATCCCCAAAGAATTACAGAAAATTCCTAGTCTGCGCTTCAGTATGTACGCCAATGACATCACTGTCTGGGTGACAGGTGGCAGTGATCCGCACATTGAAGAGAGCTTAACAATGGTGCATATATTGCAGTTAAACAAGCAGAGTTAGCAGGCCTTACATGTTCACCTAACAAGTCCGAGCTGCTCGTTTTGCCACCCAAAAGAGCAGCCCGCACAACATCAAGTACCCCATCTCTATTATTTATTTATTTATTTAAAAATACCTTACAGGCCCTTGTTGCAGGGCATTGTGTAAGGGGGGTAACAAAGGGTGAGTGTCGTGACAGAACTGTAAGGGAACATCAAACTTTGAATGAACTTTGAAAGAGCGGAACAGCAAATAACAGGATATATGTCACTAAAGAGAAAAAGAATGTACAAAAAAAGTCACTTGAACTGACACATACATGGGAACATTGCAGGTGGGAAGGAATGCAAATATGCGCAATACAACTTAGTAAAAAACACCTACTACACACGTAGTTAAAAATATTCTCTAACAACGCGCAGAAAGCAACTTGTTCTTGTTTCGAAAACACAGGATAACAGAGTTTTACTTGTGTGTATAAGGACATTATAAACTAAAAATGCAGCGGTCACAAAGTGTGAAGCGGTAAGAAAAAAGAAAGAAAAAGAAGAGCGCGATGCTGTTTTACCGAACACAAGGCCTTAATCTGTAAGCGGGAGGAACCGGAGTAAAAACGAATGGATATAATTACACTGGAGCGATACAGGAGGTGGCACAAATACTTGTAAAAAGAACCAGTCGACGTTTCTATCACTGAAAGAAAGAGTGGAGAAGTTGTCTGAATTTTTCGTGGTCTGATTGATATGCGATGTCATTCGAGAGATCATTCCACAAGCGAATGGCGTGAGGAAGAGCCGATGAGTTAAAGGCGTCGGTTGACCCATATAATCGCGTGAAACTTAAGTTATTGTGCAACCTGCGAGATGTAACGGAAGGTATATCGAGTTGAAATGGGAATGGTTTATTACTGTAAACATACTTATGGAAGAGGCATAGAAGGGAAATATCCCGCCGAGTACTCAGCAATTGAAGAGAAAGGCAGAGCTTAATTTCCGTTATGCTGCTATGGTAGTCGTAATTTCTCGAGATAAAACGGGCTGCCCTATTTTGAATCGCTTCAAGCATGTTGATTAGGTAATTTTGGTAAGGGGACCAGATGGATGCGGCGAATTCAAGTTGTGGGCGAACGAAGGTCTGATAAGCTAGTTGACGAACATGGGATGGGCAGCTATGCAAGTTACGGCGTAAGTATCCCAATGATTTTGAAGCTTTTGCACAAATGGTGGTGATATGGTGTGACCAAGAAAGATTTGGTGTGAAATGAATACCTAAGTACTTGTAGGAGGATGCGTGCGACAGAGGGTAATCATCAATGAAGTACGAACAATTGGAAATATTTTGCTTGCGTGTGAAAGACATAATTTTGCACTTCTGCTTGTTTAGCGACATCAGCCATTTTTTGCACCAGTCATTAATCTTGTTGAGGTCATTTTGCAGTGTTAGATGGTCGTCAGCGCAGGTTATTGAGCGATATATGATGCAATCATCGGCGAAAATTCGCATGCGAGATGAAATGGTGATTGGCAAATCGTTAATATAAATTAAGAATAGCAGGGGTCCGAGGACGCACCCCTGCGGTACACCTGAGGTTACGTGGGAAAGCGGGGATTGGATATTGTTTATTACCGTGAACTGCTGGCGGAGCGAAAGAAAGTTTCGAAGCCAAGATAAAGTGAGCGAGTCTAATCGAAGTGAAGATAATTTAGAAATCAGACGACAGTGGGGTACACGATCAAATGCTTTTGAAAAATCGAGAAAAATGCAGTCAGTCTGAAGGTTATTGTTCATGTTGCAATGTAGTTCTGACGTAAATTCCAGCAGCTGTGTTTCGCACGAAAAACCTTTTCTAAATCCATGTTGGTTGATAAAAAAGAAGTGGTTAGATTCTAAGTGCCGGAAAACATGAGAAGCGATTATATGTTCCAGAAGTTTGCAGCAGATGCACGTTAGAGAGATGGGGCGATAACTTTCGGGTGAATGTTTATCGCCGGCTTTAAACACGGGGACTATTTTACCAATCTTCCAGTCAATGGGAAGCTGGCCTGTTGCTAATGATTGTCTGAAAATATGATACAGGATATTAACAGAAACAGAAAGGGTGTTTTTCAGAACTTTGGAATTGATATCGTCAATGCCAGCTGAAGTAGATAGCTTAAGATTAGTGACAAGAAGTGCGATACCCTCAGGCGTTATTTCAATAGGTTGCATGTAATCTATGTTGAGATCGGGAACGTTCGGAACATTGTTGTGGTCTTCCCGGGTGAAAACAGATGAAAAGAAGGTGTTAAATGCTGAGGTGCAATGACTGTCTGAGAGGGGAGCATGGTGATCATCTAGCAAGGAAAATCTGTTGAACATCGTGTTCCGGAGATATTTGTTTCCAGAATTTTCTAGGATTTGATTTCAGAAGGGAAGGCAAATCGTTAGAGAAATACTTTTGTTTAGCAGATTTAATTGTGGAACAGTATATTTCCATACCTTTTTTGTACGCCGCCCATGCTGAGGACGTACCAAGTCGTTTTGCCGCGCGGTATAGACGTTTCTTTTTATTTCTGAGCTGTCGGATGGATTTTGTAAACCAGGGGTTAGTTTTATCATTTTTGACGGAAACAAGTGGAATATACCGATCTGCTAGCGCGCATAATTTGTTTCTGTAGAGCACCCAGTTATCATTGACGTTACGATTGGAAAAGGATGGCAGGAATATGTCATTGTAGAAGGTTTCTAGTTCAGCGTTGATTTTGCTGTAGTTAGCTTTATTGTAATCACGGATTTTTTTCTGTTCAGTGCCAGAGAAAGGTAGTCGAATGTTAAGGGTTACTTGAAGAAGACTGTGATCGCTGAATCCATCTATGTTCAGTATGGTATTTACTGTTTCAGGAGCGGTGGTGAGAAGTAGGTCGAGGATGTTAGAACCGCGAGTGGGCTGATTCACCATTTGCGATAAGTTAAAGTCTAAGGTTAGGTTGATAAATTCTGTAGACATGCGGCAAGGGGAAGACAACTGGTTCCAGTCAATCGCGGGGAAATTGAAATCGCCAAGGATGAATATGGAATCGGTATGGCAGAGATGGATGGCCTCAGTGATGCTGCTGCGCAGTTCTTCCAGAAATGAATGGTTACAGTCAGGAGGTCGGTAACAATTTCCGATGAGCAGTGTGGCGGACTTGGTTAAGCATGCTACCCAGATAATTTCTATGTTAGAGTGTACTTTGATGGCATACGATTGTAAAGTTTTTTTTTACTGCGAGAAGAACTCCTCCACCCCGCCTATTAGTACGGTCGTTTCGGTAAATGTTGAAATTGCTACGATCAGGGAGAACTTCGTTATCGGTTATGTCAGGGTAAAGCCAGGTTTCGGTGAGGGCAAGAATATCGCAGTCACAATCGTCAAGGAAGGAACATAACAAATGCCGTTTTGGCATTAGGCTGCGGATGTTGGTAGACGATAGCGATAATGTGGTGATGGCTTGAATGGACGAAGTCATATTCCGATCTTGCCCGCACGTGTTATTTAGCTATCTGCTAGCTAGTACAACACTATTCACTGGTGACGTCATAGATTTAGGTCTGCTTGTCAATGTGCAGGCGGTAAACTGAAATCTTGAAAGCCTTGTTCTGAGACTTAGCGAAGCTCACCAATTTGCGTGTTGCCTGTCGTGTCGCCGGGGAAAAGTCTTCACCAATAGAATAGGTAGTTCCTTTTAATTTGCATGCATTGGACAAGATCTGCTCTTTGTCCTTATAAAATGTTAGTTTTGCTATGACAGGCCTATTTTTTCCTTCAGTGAATTTGCCATGCCTGTGTACACGCTCGAATTGTGAACTAGTTGTTGTTAATTCAAGTTTTTCAGAGCAAAACGCTATTACTTTCTCCTCCGCCGCGGCCCATTCTTCCTCCTCGTTGTCTTCTATCCCAAAAAAGAGAAGGTTTGATCGCCGCTGCCTATTTTCGGCATCGTCGCATCGGGACGAAATGGCTGCCAACTGATCTGAAACTTTCAGGAGGGTGCTGTCAGAGGGACTATCTGCGTTACGCTGCAATGCAATGGTTGCCTCAAGGGCAGCGACTTTAGCATCAAGTAGCTTGATCTGATTTTTAGCAGTTTCTTGCTCTCCACTTACTCGTTTCAGATCAGCTAACATTGTGGCGTGTTCAGTCTCTAGTTTTTTAATTGTTTCCAAAGCCGAAGCGAAGGCGTCAGCTTCCGCTTTACTCATCGGCCCCGGATTCGTTTCCACATCGCCCGCGAGCATGAGCAGTAAGTTTCCAACGGAAGAACAAAGATCGTACGAAATGCACAACAAACGCTTGAATACATCGTAAAACTCTGGTGGGCACGACAACGCAATGAAACAGGAATGACTGCACTTGATACAGGAAGCACCCTTCATGTAAATGACCTGTAACACCAGTGGCCGGAAGTCTCCAATCCCAAATGCGGCGCCGTACCCAAAGCAGGCGGATGAAGACTGAAGCTTATATGCGCCTCTGCTGACGTCATTAGGCGATATCGAAGTTCCGGGTTGCCAGATGGTTGCGCCGATTTCGTCCAAGATTGGCCTCAGAAGGGTTCCATCCGGCCGGGGGAGAGGCAGGCGATCAGGGCTGATCAGCTCGCAGGATCCGGGGAGCCAGGAGCACACAGCCCAGGTGACCGCAGCCTGTAACACCAGTGGCCGTAAGTCTCCCATCCCAAATGCGCGCCGTAAGTTCAAACAGTCCCGGAAGTTCAAACACTTAAAGTTCTGGGGCTCCTTATACAACAGAATCGAACCAATCCACAATTCCTCACCCAGTTAACTAAGCATGTTGCCCAAACAATTGGTATCATAAAAAGGATTGCCAACCACAGCATGGGCTGTGTGAGAGTGAGAGATCGCGACTCATTCAGGCTTTCGTGATCAGCAGAATAGCATACTCCTTCTTTCCCTTCATGCCAGTCCTGCTGAGTTTTAAAAGATCTATTGCCTCCTCAGAAACGCCTACAAAGCGGCACTTCAGATACCCCTGTACATTTCCACTGCCGATTAGACTGTTTGGGTATCCGAAATAATGCCCGATGGTACTTGTGGAGGTGCACCTGACAGGACAAACAGCCCACTTATCCACTACCTCAACCGGTGTGCACATCCTAGATAGACTCGGGATTCATGCCCCTACTTCGCCCGCTCATAAATCCTCCATTCTTCGCGCTATTTACGCTCGACTTGTCGTCCATCCTGTACCACGCAACATGCACCTTGTGTATCTTGCGGGTTGCAGAATGCAACGAGCGCAGGCTCTTCAGCGACGCCTACCTGTAAGACCAGATATTTTATGCGTGGACGCGGCAGAATACCGTCACAACGATGCTTATGCTCTTGCCATCGTGAATCGGCAGGACGGCCCCCCTTTATTATTCCTTACAGTTCGCACCCCTTGCCCCGCTCTGCCCCCTTGCCCCCCTTGCGCTCGCCCTGTCACAAAGGCCGACCCCCCACAATCGTCATCACTTATTAAAAGACGGCCCATTCAAAATTTCGCCCGTGGTCTCATTTCACCGATGGCACTCAAAATTAACGCTCAAAATCCTCCAACTTCCCCGGCAGAGCTGCTATGGACCCCGGCGCACTCGGGACTAGGGGGGAACGAGGCGGCCCTTCACGTGGCTCGAGGATTCACAATCCGAGCGGGAGCCAGCCTAGTTCCTTACTACGGGGCCCCATCCTCCAGAGACCGCATAATTACATATCATGACACATTCACGCATTACTGCCTCTCCGACCCAAAATACCCCCCCGGCGCATCGCCAGCTGAGCAATGAGCAAGCACGCACCTGGAGTCTTCAGGTTTGATTCCTTTCCCTGCAGGGCCGTTGCTCCATCACATCCACCCTTCCCTCTACCCCTCACCTTATTGCCCCGCATGTGGCCAGCGCGCCACACTTCCCCACTCTATCTGGGCCTGTCCTTCCCATCTCTTCCCTTTAATCACCCGTGACGATCAATGGGAGGGTGCGCTGGGTAGCTCTCACCCGGGCGTTCAGATCGCCTTGGTGTTACGATCTGCCATCTTCGCCACCGACTACCAACCGCCGGCCACCACGCTTCCCTTACCCCAATCGCACAAATAAAGTTTCTCTCTCTCTCTCTCTCCTTTTCTAGTTTCTGCTCCCGTCTCGACTCAGCGTTGCAGTGCTACACTGAAGAATAATGAATTCCGTCCCTACTGTTTCGCCCGTGGTGATTACATTGGCTTGTATAACTTTTTTAAGTGCGAATGCACTTTATAAGCGACCCTGAATTCCGTTGACCGCCGTCCGTCCACATAGCAACAGCTGCGAGTGCGCGCGCTCCTCGTCTTCCTTGGCAACGGGGGGAGATGAAACACACCCACGTGGGGGATTGGCCAGGAATCTCCTCGTCTTCCTTGGCAACGGGGGGAGATGGGCGCGCGCTGCCTGGCCGCTGACATGGCACATACCCACGTGGGGGATTGGCCAGGAATCGGGCGTGAGAAGGGCTAATGCACCCACTTAAAGGAGTACTGACACGAAATTTCAAAGCTGAGATCCGCTCTAGCAATCAAGTACAACGACAACACAAATAGGTGTCTGTGCATGGCACATACCCACGTGGGGGATTGGCCAGGAATCGGGCGTGAGAAGGGCTAATGCACCCGCTTAAAGGAGTGCTGACACGAAATTTCAAAGTTGAGATCCGCTCTAGCAATCAAGTACAACGACAACACAAATAGGTGTCTGTGAATAAATGCATCTTTCTTTCTTTGTAGTTGTGTGTGTGTGTGTGATCTCTCTTTCGCGAACATTACCGAACCGCGCAAATTCAACTCCTGCATTCGCACTTTCACATTCTTCCCCTCGGGGAAATGCGGGGAAATTTTTATTCTTCGTTGAAGTGGTTAGAAATTTAAGAACTCCCTGATTGCGATGCGCAGGTCGAGTGGTTCACTGAAATAGTCAAAAGCGGCATAAATAAGTTTATACCCAAGTACAAACCGTGCCATTCAAAACACCCCACCCTTAAGAGAAAAGACAGCTGCCACAGAAAATATAAGAAAACTTTGCTTGATGCATAAAAAGAAGACTTCCGCTCTTACCGTAAAACGCGTAAAAGTCTTCATGTGCGCGACAAGCGCTCTTCTCTCGATTGTGTGGAGAGCAGAGTTTATTTCCAGCCTTTAAAATCTGGAAATATATTCAATGCCGTATCAATAGTTCACATGAGCAAATCCGCCTAGTTGATTGCTCTGGGGAAGAAGTTCGTGATGCTGCCAACCATTTTGCGCCGCAATGTAGTACTACATATGGCCAGCGCAATGACAGTGAAATAAACGTAATGTTGAATAATGTACAGGTTTTTAGCTTAGTACAAATGGCTAGCTGTTGGTGCTTCAGAGTTTGAGGCGCATGAATTTGTCGCTGCCGTGTGCCCTTGACAGAATACCTGCTGCTGAATGAAAAACATTCAGTGGCGTTTTAGTTTTTGTTTAAACGGCGATATTCAATCACTGTCTAAAAACAAACACATTTCTTCGCAAGTGGGAAATTTATCGACTGCGCCCTATTTTCAGGTCAGGCACCAAATATGATGCCAAAAACTATACAAAAGTTTCCCTTCTTTGTGCTGCCTTCAAGCTTTTTGAGACAGCGCTACACAAGGTTTTGTCGAGTTCTGTACAGCAGTTTCTTACAAGTGAACAGGATGGTTTTATGTCAGGAAGGTCGACAACAACTAATCTCGCCTGCTTCAAGGAGCAGGCCTCCGCTGCACTTTCTGAGCGAGGCCAGTTGGACGTCGTTTACTGTGACCTGAGCAAAGCATTTGATGTTGTCTGCCACGCGTTGTTACTTGATAATCCTTTGCAGTCGGGCATTGATACACCACTAGTAGTATTGCTGGGTAGCTAACTAAGGAATCGGTTCAGTTTCGTTAGGGTTAATGGGCAGACGTCCTCTATGAATAGATCAAGATGTGGCATGCCCAACGCTCTGTGTTTCGACCTCTCTTGCCCTCCATTTTTGTTAATGATGTCCCCGTCGCAATAATTCCTTCTCTATGCTCACGATATCAAAACATTCAGACGTATAAAGTCCATCGATGACTGTGATGCCCTGCAGCAAGATGTATTTTCCTTTGCTAACTGGTGCTCAGATAACCGACTAAATCTTAATCAGGCGAAAACAAAGGTCATGTCTTATATCCGAAAAATGAACCCCATTTTCTTTCGCTACAGTATTCATGACAGTTTTATGTCTAGAGTCGACGAGATCAAAGACCTCGGACTGCTCTTCGACAGCGCCTTAACTTTCTAGCCTCATGTCACTCCACTGACTCGGCGGGCGCTCCGCTCATTTGGTGCTGTATGCAGATTTTTACGAGACTTCCACTCTCCCCATTCGTTACTAAAACTTCTTATGGCACTTTGCACTCGTCAACTTGAACATGCCTCTGTTATTTAGAATGGAACTTGCATATCTAATTGTCAACGTGTATAGCATGTACAGACTAAACTTTTATCAATATTTATGCCTCGTTTTCCCTCTGAGCCTCTCCCGATAGCTGTCTCTTTAAGTTCGCGGCGAACCCGCTCAGACCTGCTTTTCTTATACAAACTGCTTCATGGTACAATTTTATGCCAGGAACTGCTTGCATCAATCGGTTTTCTTGTTCCGAAAACAGCAACAAGGCTTAAGAACCCTTTCCACACAGCTGCACAACTTAGCAGATGTTCTCCTCTTGATTAATTGCAACGCCTATATAACGTTCACTACGGCGAACATGATATCTTTCGCCGTCCCCTTCGGTAGTTTTTCGCCGGGCTGTTAGCCGTGCCGTGCTAACTTCATTTCGACCATACTCGTGTTCTTCAGTTAGTTTCCTCTTCTGTGAGTTGTTTTCACAGAGTTTGTTGTCATTTGTTCGTATATGGTTTTGGCGCTGCAGGTGTAATCGTTGTATGTACTATGACACACTTGTGTAGTCAACTCATCATTGGTATTTTGAAGCGGCACGGGCCAGCCACAGTAACTATTGTTTCTATAACATCAGTTTCTGTGAATAGTTAAAAATATTCCCCGTACTTTGCTTCGTAAATGCTTGTGTAACTGCTGCTTCATCCTGTTGCTATGATCTTGGTACGATGTGTTTTCGCATTGTACCATAATTTTTAGTCTCTGTTAATCGTGTATTGTTGTTTGGATAACACTTTTAAATTTATTCTCTGTAGTTATTCCAGTTTTTTATTGTTCTTCACTCACCCAACTTGTTTACTGGCTGTTTATGTGTCAGCCATTGAAGAATTTCAATGGAGCCTTTTTCCCCCTCTCAGTACGCCAGCAGGAAGGCTTCGGCTGTTCCTGGGCACTTTATTAAAGGTTGAATGGTTGAGTGATTGATTATTCTTTTTTGTAAACTTGGCGCCCAGCAAGGACGCATGCGTTCTCTGTTACTGTGTTTTCTTCGGAAAACAAAGGTATGCGTTGCGGCGAATGCAACAAACGTGCTCACGAGAAATGTATCACGTTGCCGGACGATGACCTCCTATTAATTAAGTCAGGTGCGCGGCGCTTCGCTTGCAGTGCCTGCAAGACTGCTTCGTCGCCACCTAGCCCTAACATCGACCACGACATTTGTTATGAAGCGGCAGCGTCGCCGGTGCTTTTGTCCAGCCGCTGCCTCGCAGCTGCTGCCGCGCAGCCCGTTGACCTTGCCGCCGAGCTGGCTTCCCTCCGTGCCCTTCTTGTGGACGCCTTGGAGGGAATCACTTTCCTGTCCGATCAGGTTGGTAAGGTGTGGGAGGACAACGAGCAGCTCCGCCGGGAGGGTGCAACAAATGCCGAGGCTCACACCGATGCCGTGAAATCGCTGCGCCAAGAGGTACATTCTACGGCCAGTGATTTGACTCGGCTGAGAGGTCGCCACGGCTGGCTGATTTTATTCCGCTGCTAGCCAGGACGCTCGCGGAAACAAAACCCCCTACCCCGCGGACGCCCAGCTCTTCGCAGAATCCCGTGCTACCTGCCTTTGCCTCCCTAAGCCCGACGCCGATTAATTCGGGTTCTCGGCCTCTCCAGAACCTATCACCACCGACGCAGCAGCGCCGCCTAAAGCACAACTCGCGTCCGCTGGCGGTTGGCGTTTCTGATGGGACTAGACTTGCAGCGGTCGGCCGTCCCATGCCCCCTAAAGCTATATTTCTCACCAAGTTGCGTCCTTCTAGAACATCGGCGCGCGTAGCCACGCACCTGTGTTCTGTGGGTGCTGTGCTGATCATGTGCAAGCGACTGAAAACGAGGCATGACTCGTACGCTTCCTCCTACGTCGCCGTGGACTACGTGTGTTTCAAGAAACTGAGAGACCCTGCGCTTTAGCCGCGGCATTGCCTGTTTAAACCCTTCCGCGGTGAGTTGTGTCAACAAATGATCTATGTCGAGGAAAACCGTTTCGATGGCGAGTAAATGGAGTTTTGATTTTTTTTCTCTACCAAAACGTCTGTGGGCTACGTACTAAATCTGCCGAATTTTTTTCTAATGTAGTTTCTTCTTGCTTTCCAGTAATAAGTTTTACAGAAATGTTGCTGTGCCCGGTAATTAGCTCTACATCTTTCTTTCCCCCAAACTACCAAGTCTTTCGGCACAACCGTGACCCTTCGTGCGGCAAACAACGGGGAAGTGGCGTATTGGTTGCCCTACACCATTCGATTGAATGTAAACGGCGCCTGGACCTTTAATTGGAAACTGAGTCTATCTGGTTAGAGGTGCTTTGCTCTCGGGGCAAACGCCTCTTACTATGCACTTACTACATACCACCCGAGACAAATGCCACTGATTTCAAACATACCCTACATTCAATAGAAAATGTTGTAACCTCTCACAGTGATCACGATTTTCTAATAACTGGTGAATTCAATGCACCCGGAATTGCATTTGCATAGGAAACTCAGCTGGTTGATTGGACGTCCCATCCGATATAAAAGAAGTGTGAAATTTTGATAGATTCTATTTCTTTCACTTCGCTACAGCAATAAAACTTCATTAGGAATATGCGGGGAGACGTTTTAGACTGGTGTGTTACTGACATAGAACACGTTGAGGTGTCACGTAGTTATATTGACCTCGCAAAACCTGACAGGTTTAACCCCCCCCTTATCATTTCAATTTCTAACGTATCCCTTGCCAACCACAGCGGTTCCGTGAACGCACCAGGTGTCTGTGGTTACAACGTCGCTCGTGGGGACTATATTGGCGTGTTTCACTTCCTTTGTGAGACGGATTGGGTACCATTGGACACCCTCAATGACCCTGACGAAATGACTTATTTTTTTCGCCGAAGCTCTTCACGAAGGCTTAAGAAGATTTGTACCTACGAAAACAAAAAACAGCAATTTTCCGTACTTGTTTTTATCTGAAATAAAGAGGCCCTTGGTAAACAGAATCGAGCTCACAAATAAGCAAAGAAAACTGGTCAAGAGAGGTGGCAAAGCGAGTTTCGTCCACTCAGGTCGCATTGCAAATATCTGCTTAAGCGCGTTAGGTTCATTTATATTGCCGCGGTTGAAGCTGATCCGCCACGCTATAGTAAAGATTTCTGGGGTCATGTCCGTCCACACACTTCCAAAAACAACCCAGGAAATATGAACCTCATTGACAAGAGGGGTGACAGCATTACTGACGTTCCTAATGCCTTTGCTCAACAATTCAATTGAGTACTCGGCAAGAAAAGTGAAGCCTGCCCCCCGCAAGTGTTTCCGGGGTATGATAAAAGCTACGAATGTTCTTTTTCGGAAAGTCTTGTATCAAGTTCTCGTAAGTGAGTTAAGCCATCACTTTCGGGCGGCCCTGATGGCATTCCTTCCGCAGTATTGAAATCGTTTGAGGATCTTCTTGTTCCGGTCTTGGCGCGTATATTTCGAACGTCCCTCAATACCGGTAAGTTCCCCAATCGTTGGAAGACTGCGCGGGTTGTTCCTATATTTAAGTCAGGATCAAAGTTAGACACCTCAAACTGCCGCCCGATTTCTATTCTCTGCACTGCTTCAAAACTCATTGAAACTGTACTACATACACTACTCACCCTCAGTGTAAAAACTATATTACCTCAGCAACACGGCTTTGTAGCTAGGAGATCGACCACCACTAATCTTCTAAAGTTTATGCAGCACTCTTTGGAAGCTGTGCAGGGAAGAGTCGTTTACTTCGATTTGATCAAGGCTTTTGATGTGGTCTGCCATGATATATTATTTCGAAAGCTTTGTCAAATCAGTTTACAACCATACATCATATCCCTTTTATGTAATTATTTATTGGGTAGGTTATGCTTCGCGCATGCAAACAAGGATTCTCTTATAAATGATGTTTTTATAAATGATGTTTTCTCAGTAATTAATCAATGTTCCATTCTATTATATGCTAATGATGTCAAAATATTTAAGACTGTTTCAAACACCTCTTTTTCTGGTTGGTGCTCAATTAAAAAACTCCTTATTACTACATCAAAAACTAAGGTAATGACCTACATTAGAAAAAGTGACAGCATATTGTTCTCCTATAACATTATCTGGGAAGCACTACCACGTGTTGTGGAGGTTAAGGATCTTGGTGTTAATTTCGACACGAAATTGAGGTTCTCCCTGCACATCCGGGAGGTCACTCGGCGGGCCCTCCGATCTGTTGGCGTTACATGTCGCCTATCGAAGGAGTTCACGGTGCCGGGCTCTTTTCTCAAGCTGTACAAGAGTATTTGTCGTCCGTAGCTCGAGTATGCTTCTGTGGTATGGAACAACACAAGCAAAACACTCTGTATGAATAACTGTTTCGAATGGCCAACCCCACTAAGCAACTCATCATCAGTGTGGCGCACGTGAGCACCACACCATCTTCTTCATCTTCCATGCTCGCGCCTTCTCCACCATCGTTTTTTTGCAACGACTTCTCGGCGAGGTTCCGTCGTCATTAAACGCGTCCTTCAAGTTAAACGTTAAACTCAAACAGACCATCTGGTGTGGAAAAGGCTGTTTTTTCTTTGGCGGCCTCATCCATAGGAATTTGCCAGTATCCTGACCGAAGATCAAGAATGGAGAAAAATTGTGCACCTTGCAAGGTATCCAGAGCGTCGTCCATACGTGGCATGGGGTATACATCATTACGAGTTATTTTGTTCAGGGCTCGGTAATCGACACGAAATCGCGCGCTTCCGTCTTTCTTCTGAACTAGTACAATCGGTGATGACCAAGAGCTCGATGATGGCCGAATGATGTCCCGCTTCAGCATATTATCCACGTTTTCCTGAATAATTTTCCTTTCTGACGGAGACACACGATATGGGTGGCGACGGACGACGCAGGAGTTGTCCGTTTCGATTCGATGGGCTGCGGCAGACGTCTGGCCTAGGACGTAAGAGTAGCAGTCAAATGATTCTTGTGCTTAGTCAACAACTTGAGCCATTATTCTTTTTGATCCGAGGTCTGGTCAGAACTGATGGTACTAGCAAAAAGGGTAGGGCGAGGGCTTTGATGCGTGGCTCGATTGGTCCGAAGAAAGAGAAGAGACCGGAAGAACGATTATGGGATCGTCGCGAGGCACAGAAGCAACAGTAGCGCCTTGAGGTAGCAAAATGTGTTCAGTCGTAGTGTTCACTGCGGCTACGAGAGCTGAACCGGAACAAAAACCGACAAGCCATGCCGGTATCATAAGTCCTTTCGGAATGAAGTGTCCAGCTGGCAAGATGAGCGCATCACCATCGACAATGCTGTCAGCCGTGATTAAAACACTGATTCTTCAGGAGGCAGAACAAAATCGGAAGTTGACACCAATTGATGTATTCGCCCGTCCGGTACCATGTCGAAAGCCGTGTCAGTAATAGAAAGGGCGGGTGCACGACAGGAAATGATAGCAGATGCTGATGACATGAAGTCCCAAAATAGGATCATCTGATGAGCACATGGGGTGAATTCGGTGAAGAGAATGTGGTGACGGATGCCTTCGATGAATACATGCGCTGTGCACTGCCCGGAAGTCTGACTCACATTTTTGTTGGCGCCGCGTAGAGCAGGACCAACATAAGGAGTTCTGACCTTCCGTAGCCGCGAACACAAGTCCGCATGAATAATAAAAATGCTCGCGCCAGTGTCCACTAAATCATCGACGGGAATTCCTTCGACAACGACTTCCAAAATATTGCATGGCCGGTCAGGAGGACTTGTCGTTATTTCATGTGACGCAGTTCTACCTCCCTGAACAGCGGCTCCTAGTTTTCCGCGCGGCGGTCGACGTTCTGAGAGGCTGGACGGAAGGGAGACGAAAATTGACGGAGAGGTGAAGGGGATCGGCGGCGGTCAGACCTGCTGGTGGCGCGATGATCAACGAAGTCCGGAGGAAAAGGTGAGCGGCGGCGAGTATAGGTAAATGGCGGCGGTCGGTAGTCGTACGTGGACCGGGAATCACCCCGTGGCGGAGTAGAAAATGCTTGACGTTCATTCCCCTGGCGCAGTCGGCAGAACTTAGAAATATGGCCCCGGATGCCGCAGTAGTAGCATGTTGGGCGAGGCGGCCGCCATGGTGGGTAGTATAGTGCATGATAAGTGGCCGTTTGGTATGCAGAGGAGACAGGGGCCACGTGAGCATGGGAAGCCTCATTAACGGAGGGCGAAGACGGGATGGGGGCATCACAGCTACATCAGAGAGCACAGGCCCGGCGCGAAAGTCGGGCTTCGGAGGTGAAGAGAACGTGACTGAGGCCAATTCTTCCTTGATAATCTCCCGCAGACTGGAGCCGAATGTCTGGTGCTGCACCACCGGAAAGCTCCATGACGCCTGCCCATGCAGCTCTTCGCGAATGATTGCTCTTATCATGGCTCGTAGGGTGCCTTGGTCAGGTACGAGTGTGTCGGAAGTTGATGGCTGCAGGCGCAAGGCCTGAAGATCAGTTAGGCGCTGACAAGTTGTCATGATATCACCCACGGTGGTCGTGTTTTGCACGACGAGCGGGTTGAACGCAAAGAAAGAAATGCCCTTCAGGATGTGCTTCACTCGATCAAATTCTGCGATTTCTCGGTTAACTCGCTTACATAAAGCCAAAACGTCTTCAATGTACGACGTGTATGATTCGGCGGGGTGCTGATAGCATTCAGCAAGCTTCTTCTTGGCCACTTCTGAGCGCAAAGTGGACGTGCCAGATATTCTACGTATTTCTGCGGTGAACCGCGACCAGTCACTTAAGTCCTCCTTCAGGTACCATGTCTTAGCGACTTCCCTTAGATGAAAATTGACGCTGGCGAGCTTGAGCTTACCATCCCACCGATTCAGGGCGCTCACCTGGTTATAATCGTCGAGCCAATCCTCTATGTAAATCTCCAGGAAGACCCGAAAACATCTGAGGGTCTCGCTGCCGGCTAGTGATCATCTAGGCTGGGGCAAGCGGGCTTGCAGGTGCTGGGCCATCGGCAGGGTTGGTCGGATCGCCTTCCGGCATGCTGTGATTGGATTGATGGACACGCTGACCTGAGCGAAGTTCCAGGGAGAAGCCGGGGAGAGCGTACGTGGATCGAGGTGCACCTCCACCACCCGCAAGACCGGACACGGGACACTTGAAGGACGCGTGTAATGACGACGCAACCTTGCCGAGAGGTCGTTGCAAAAAACCGATGGTGGAGAAGGCGCGCGGATGGAAGATGAAGAAGATGGTGTGGTGCTCGCGTGCGCCACACTGGTGATGAGTTGCTAGGGGGGATCGGCCATTCGAAACAGTTATGAAACAACGATGACGCCTGTGCTCACATTATTATTATTGCTATTATTATTACTATTATTTACCAAAGAAGTTCAAGTTCCCACACTGGTTTTCTTCTGAATCGCGGGATGCCCTGAAACACAAAGAACGTGCGCACAGAAAGCTGAACGCTCTGGTGCGAATCAGTTCGTTCAGGAGTTCCGGCGCCTACGTGCCTTATGCAAAATATTGCACAAGCGTGATCATGCTTTGTACCTGACGTCAGCTGAAGCTAAAGCAACTCATCAGCCGGGAGTCTTCTGGAAGTACATTAATTCTAGATCTATTACAACGAAAGAATCTATTCGTCCACTGGATTCAAACGGCGATGAGGTTGCAGATGCGGCCGACTGCTTTGCTCGTCTTTGTTTGCTTTGCTTTGCTTGTTTGACTGCTTTGCTCGTGTTTGCTTTGCTCGTCTTTCTTCTTTGTTTGGGCTTAGCGGTGGTAGTGATGACGGCAGCGTCTCTTGTCACCAGGACGGCAACTCCGGTTGTTTACAATTGGATGAGAACATCGTGCGGACCAGCATCAAGCGGCTAAAGCGCTCGTTTTCTTCTGGGCCAGATGGTATTCCTGCTGCAATTTTAAAAACGTATGCAAATATAATCGTTCCTGTGTTCACCTCAATATTTATTAACTGTCCCCGGTCCGGCACATACCCTCGCTCATGAAAAATCTCTCGTGTGTTCCCTGTTTTCAAGTCAGGCCCAAAAACTGACCCCATGAACTATAGGCCAGTGTCGATCCTTTGTTCTGCCTCTAAAATAGTCGACTTATCTCTTTATACGGTCTTGTCTTTCTTACTTAAACACGTCCTCATTCCTAATCAACATGGCTTCATGCGTGGTCGCTCAACTTCCACAAAGCTCGCATGCTTCATGGAGCAGGCTGTCCCAGCAGTCGTTGGTAGAAGCCAGCTTGATGCTGTCTACTGTGACATGAGCACGGCCTTTGATGTAGTCAACCACTCGTTATTGCTTGCCAAGCTCATTCTGTTAGATGTTCACGCTATGTTGGTGGGTCTTATACGTTGCTATCTCCAGGAGCGATATTGCTATGTAAGTGTTAACGGTCAAACATCATTTAGGTACACAAAAACCAGTGGCGTACCCCAGGGCTCCGTTCTGGGCCCCCTTCTGTTCTCCATTTTCATTAACGATGTTGCTTCTGCCATTCAAAATTCTTTTTTATTGTATGCTGATGATATGAAAATCTTTAGAGAAGTGCGTAATATTCAGGACTGTCATTCTCTTCAGGCTGATATTCTGTCATTCCAACGTTGGTGCACCAAAAACGACTTAATTTTGAACTCCTCAAAAACGAAAGTTGTTTCCTATAGTAGGAAAACTCAACAGCTACAATACTCCTATAAAATAGCAAGCACTACACTGCCGAGGGTGACCGAAATTTGGGACTTGGGAGTACTATTTGAGTCTTCTCTGACTTTCTCTTCCCACGTTACACAAATTAGCGGACGCTCTCTTCGATGTCTTTGTGCTGTTTGCAGGTATTCTAGAGAGTTTAAAGTCCTATTCCTTTCTTAAAGTTGTATTCAGCTCTCTGCTTACCTGTTCTCGAATACGGTTCTGTTGTTAGGAATGGAACTTGCAAGTCCAATAGTGACCACATCGAAAGGATTAAAAATAAGTTTCTATCTTTAAACACCGTTTTCGTCATGTGCAAGAAGACGCAAACGGCAGCATTTCTTGTCTCAAAAGTATGCCTTCCCTTTCGTGTCGACGAAAGAGAGCTGATATTATCTTTCCTTATAAACTTCTTCGTGTTGATATTTTGTGTGATTACTTGGTTGCACTTATCAATGTCAACTTGCCGAACAAACCTTTCCGAACCTTTCGAACTTTCAGAACAGATGCTTTAACTAGACGACGCTCGTACATCTGTAGAATACAATGTGCATATAATTAATATCCCGATCGTCTTGATATATTCCAGAGCTCTTTGTCTTTGTTCTCTAATGAATTGAAAACTGTTGTAGCTTAAGTGCCTTTATGTCATTTATGTGCCGTATTTATGTGCCGTATTTATTTTATGCAAATCATCTTCTTGCTTGTTTGTTTTTCACATTTCCTGGTTTTGTGTTGCTTGAATTTCTGTAGGTTTGAGTGTCAGTGCTTGTAACGCTGAACTTCGTTTTTCCATTTTGAAACTTCCTAACATTTTGTTACAAAACCTCCGTTTTATGTGCATAATCTATCTCCGTCATTTTTATTGAGTATTTGCTTGTGTATTTTTAATTTTTCACCTGCCGTGAACGACTTGCTGGCTGGGTGTCATGGCTGCTAACACTGGCTTCCTTTTTTTTTTGCTGTTTTGCTTTCTTGGATCTCTGTAACTATTGTTACTTTATTGTTTCTTTCATGCATATGGTTTTCTGTGTTGTGTCGTCTTGATTTTAGTTTGTTTTTATGAATGTTTGTATATGGTGTACCAGTACCAAGACCCTAGGGTTGTTCCTCGGCACCGAAAATAAAGGTTGATTGATTATTATTTTTGATAATATTAATATATTATTATTATTATTATCGTTACTATTGTCCTTATTATTATTAATTATATTATATTATTGTTGTTATGATTTTTGATAATATTATTAATAATATGATTATTATTAATAGGAGAGTTTCCACTCTTCCCCCATGTTTGAGAAAGCGCTTCCAGTGCAATAGATAGGTTACCCCACCGAATGACGTAACATAAATGGGACGACATCTACGTGTAAGCGGGGGTCAATGAGTCATAGCTGTGACTGCGGTATTAGAAAATTGAAAAAGCCAGAAACAGCGGTACAAAAAAGACAAGTACCCGCAACGACATTGCCATTTGTGTTTGCCCGCCGTCCTGTTGTTTTCCTTTAGGGATTCGTGGGAATTCCTGACAGGTGACGTATCTCTAAACAGATATGGCCCCGTTTGATGATCAAATAACATTATCAAGCCAGCGGATGGGCGTTGCGCCTCTCAGGAAATAAAAGGCAATTACCGGTGGATTTTATTTCTTAATATATACCTCTCAAGGTCACCTGCAGCAAACTACGCCGGTTCGGCATTGCTAAGGGGGGGGGGGAGGTGGGTAGGGGGCACTAGAATTACGCGTTTTCTCCCAAGCGTGTTTTTGTCACAGCAATCGATCCTGACACCTGCCAATTTTTTTAAACTTTGAATTTTTTTTAATTTACGATAATTGTTATGCCAGAATGCACTTTTCATGACACTCGTATTGCCTCTTCTTAAAATGCTTGCAGTGCCATGCAAGATTCGGAACTTGAAATCAAAATACACCGTCTTTTGTATCGTACGGTATTAGCCCATGTTTACAGTAAAAGCGGCGTTTATCGGAAAAGAACCATGAGATCAGCATGTCCAGCAATTACAGAAAGTAACACAAAACTCTTATTTGCTTATTATTTCTGCAAAAACCTGGAAGGTAATACAAAAAAATAAATTATTACAGCAGAGCCCCCATCAATGTCAATCACCACCGTATCACTAGCTCATATTGCAAGTGTACCCAGTAATGCACGCTACCGGTGATTCCGACTTAGAAAGTACACCGGCCTTACTAAGCACTGCGAGGTGGATTGGTAGGCCATTGTCTTAATGCAACGTCACCCCAGTAACGAGTTCAAGTGGTGTGTTTTGGTTCATTGGGCCTCATTTGGATGAGCTTTCTCGAACTTTTCTGTGAAGATTCCATCTTACAAGTTCCGCAGCACCTTTCGCATTGTGGTGTTTATGTTGGTGTCTCCCTTCGCTGCCTGACTCACAATTGAAGAGGCGTGCTTAAATATGATTGTCTTCACAACAGCCGTTGCTAGCGTATAAGTCTGGTTCGTGGTAACAAGAGGCTTCTTCTTCAACAGACATAAGAAGCCATATATGAAGCCGAAGTCAACCGTTGTTGTGGCACACCGCGATTACGAACGGCATATTACCCAGAAGTAATGCTTAATTCAACGCCTTCGCTCGAGAAGCTATTCTAAGGACATGTTTCATGTTTCTGTGAGCTAACCAGACAGTTTAACGTGAACCCGCGAAGTGCGAGAATACAGATACAGTGTGTTACACCGAGAAATGACCGCTGCACCATTGGCGCCCACACATCATACGAAGGTCTCATTTCGTGGTGTAGTTTTTTTTAATTCCGAGTACAAAGACCGCACCTACGTACTTCTTCAGAAAATAAATAAAACTAATTTTCGCATCTCGGAAAATGTCACCCATCTTGGATGTTCATCCTCGTACGATCCTGACCTTGAAACGACAGCGCCATATGGGGTATGCAGAAGAAAATGCTCCATGCCGGAAGTAAATACGGTGGATGACCAAAGGTTTATTTTCGTCGCTAGTTTACCAGGATCACCAGCAGTTCCACAATAGCCGATAGCAGTTCCAATGCTCATATTACCTATAAACGCTGGCATTGTTTTCTCACCCGTTTTCACATTTGCCGCTGTCTGCTATCCAGCTCACCAAAGTCAGCCAAACCTTTCTTGTTAGTATAATTGTCCTTGTTGTAGTTGCAATTATGTTTGCGTGTGTCTGTGATCATGAAGTGCTGTCATGAAAGCATTACTTAATAAAGGAAATGTAGCTATGCTGTGCTGCCTCATAATGACGAAGTCGTATATCGAGTACGAGCCTTCTTTTGCATTGAATTTTGAAGCCAACGTCAGCTTGTCGTGGAGACCTGAAGTGCTTATTTTCGGGGCGTCGGCGGCTACATTAACTCGTGCTCCGAATGCGAAGGTTCTGAGGCCGCAAAATGTGCAGGAGCGCCAGAGGTTGATGGGCGACCACAATGCGGTCGTTTGGGCTTTTTCTTGTACGGTTCCAGGTGAAGGACGGCAGATCCTGGAGGTCTGCAGTTCGTCGCCTTCAGAGATGAGGCAGCGCCTGTGGGATTGTACATTTCACACACTAGTTATTCCCCACCCCGCAGCCATCGCGTTTAGCAAACATGCCTTGCGAGCGCCGGCTGCGGACGGGATTGTTGTTTGCGGATAAGGACAAAAGCAGAAGGGGACTGTAGCACCCTCTGGTTGGCGCTCTTAGCCGGCGCCTTGGCGCCGGCTATGAAAGACGAGAATAAAGAAACGAGCGGCGCGTGCTTGGTGCGCCAGCACGGCACGGGCAGTTCGATTCCGAAAGCCTGCCACGCTGGTACTTTCTCTCTTGCGCTGCGCTGTGACCCCGCGGTACCCGACAGTGGTGACTCCGGAATAAGACATGACCGACCCCAGCAACTTCGCGCCCTCGGGCCCTCTTTTGCCTGATATTTCCTCGCGGCCACCGGACGTCGCAGTCATACAGCTCCATCTGCCCACCTTCGTGCGCAAAAACCCACACGTTTGGTTCGCCCAGGTCGAAGCCGTCTTCGATCTGCACCGCGTCACCTCGGAGACTACTCGGTTTCGCCACTTGCTTTGCAACCTGCCGCCTGAGGTGGCTGATGAAGTGGCACACGCCATCGGTGCACCTTTGAACGATGCTCCGTACCAGCAGCTCAAGCAGAGTATTCTGGACCGAACCACGGCGTCCGAGAGCGCGCGCCTCCGGCAAATGCTCACCCACGAAGAGCTTGGAGATTGCCGCCCTTCCCAGCTGCTTAACACCATGCCACAGCTCGTAGACGCAAGCAACGTGGACTCGAACGGTGCACTTTTAAAAGAGCTCTTTCTGGCGCACTTGCCACAGCCCGCTCGCATCATTTTAGCTGCTGCAGGGGACTTGACCCCCGACCGCGCCGCCAAGCTTGCCCGATAGAGTTCACGACGCGACTTCTCCCGCAGTCGCTACCCTCGCTTCGACAGCAGAGTCATCGGCCGTGTCCCGCTTAGAGGCTCGGATCGATCAACTCACCGCCTCCATTGAACCGCTTAGGACGTCCTCTGATCACCGATGCGGCTCCTCCCCACGTCCTAGCCGTCGTTCGTCTTCCCCGGAAGGTTCTTGCTCGCGCAGCCCTCGAAGCTCGTCTGTCTGCTGCTACCACGGCGCTTTCCAGCACCGCGCCCGTCACTGCACTTCCCCATGCAGCTGGTCGGGGAAACGCAACGCGAGATCACTGATGGTGGCATGTGACCTCGCCTTACAACCCTTACAGAGTGGACCTTGTCAAGGCATATCACCAAATCCCCGTCAAGCCCGCCGATATCCCGAAGACGGCCATCACTACACCCTTCGGCTTTTTTGAGTATGTGCGCATGCCCTTTGGGCTTCGCAACACAGCTCAAACATTTCAAAGGTTCATTGCCGAGGTGACGCGCGGCCTTCCGGCTGTATTTGCGTACATTGACGACATCCTCGTCGCGAGTCCCACTTCACACGATCACGAGCGTCACCTCCGAGAACTCTTTGAACGCCTTCAACAATTTGGCCTGGTTGTCAACGCCCACAAATGCGTCTTTGAAACGCCCGAGCTCGAGTTCCTGGGCCATCACATCTCGGCGCAGGGAATTCGCCCTTTACCCTCTCACGTTTAAGCCACGAAGGATGTCCCCGAACCTACCAGCCTCCGCCAGCTTCGTGAGTTCCTGGGCCTGGTGAATGTATCGCGACGCTTTAAACCCCACTCCGCCGAACTTCTGCATCCAGTGACTGAGCTTGCTTCGCACAACCAAGAGCTCCTCATCCGCGATTTGCTGGTCTCCCGAAGCTCAAGCCGCTTTCAACGCTGCTAAACAAGCCGTCGCCGATTCAGTGCTTCTCCTCCACCCGAGAACCGACGTCCCCCCTCGCATCATGGTGGATGCATCCAGCGTTGCAATCGGCGCTGTTCTCCAGCAGAGAATCGATTCCGAGTGGCACCCGCTGGGTTTCTTCTCTCGGAAGCTCCAACCTGCCGAGATGCGCTACAGCGTTTTTAGTCGTGAGCTGCTCGCCATTTACGCCACCATCCAGCACTTCCGGCACTTTTTGGAGGGCCAGTCCTTTCACGTTCTGACGGACCATAACCCTCTGGCGTACGTTTTCCGTACAAACTCCTCCAAGTACGTCGCACGGGAACTCCGTCAGCTCGCCTATATTTCGGAATTCACGACGGACATTCGGCACATCAAAGGTACCGACAACGAGGCTGCTGACGCGCTTTCACGCATTACCTCCATCGGCAGTGCTGCGTCTGCTCTGGACTGGGAACACCTAGCTCAGGCGCAGATTGAAGACCCTGAGCTGCAAGCATTGCGGGACCACCCGGGTTCCCTTCGTCTACAACTTGTGCCTCATCCGTTCGTGCCTGGCTTACTGTGGTGGGACATGTCAGCGACGGCGCCTCGACCCTTCCTTCCAGCTGCCTTTCGTCGTGCTGTGTTTCACTCGCTCCACGACATCTGCCACCCCAGCATCCGAGCCACTGCAGCGCCTCATTACACAGCGGTACGTCTGGCCGAGCATCAACACTGATGTCCGCCAGTGGGCCCGTACGTGCCTCGCTTGTAAGACAGCCTAGGTGACCCGCCACACGAAGACCCCAACGCAGCCTTTTTTGCCACCTAGCTGTCGCTTTGACCACGTGCATCTCGATTTGGTCGGACCATTTCCTCCCTCCCGTGACTGCCAGGACATTCTCACAATGATTGACCGCTTCACCCATTGGCCCAAAGCCGTACCAATTCCGGACATCACGGCAGAAACGGTCGCAAAAGCCTTCGTTTCGAAATGGGTTTGCCGTTTTGGCTGCCCCGGCATTTTTACCACGGATCGAGGCAGGCAGTTTGAGTGTACTCTGTTCACTTCCCTCAGCCGCTTGCTTGGCACGAAACACTGCCGCACCGCGGCATACAATCCCTGTGGCAACGGCATCGTTGAGCGGCTCCAGCGCCAGCTAAAAAGTGCTCTCACTGCGCGCTTGGATAGAGAGCACTGGGTTGATCACCTTCCTGTAGTGCTTCTTGGCCTATATGCCGTCCTTCGTCGCGACCTCGGCTGTTCAACTGCTGAACTTGTCTACGGCGCACCCCTGCGGCTTCCTGGTGATTTGTACGTCCCTACGGCCTCCTCACCCCAGCAGCTTGAGTACCTCCAATGCGTGCAGGACTGCATGCAGTACCTGCGACCGGTCCCACCTCGGTCTTCTGACCACTGCATCTTTGTGCATCCCGACCTGGCGTCTTTGACACACGTTTTCCTCAGGCGGGACGCTGTAACGGCGCCTCTTACCCCCTCCTACGATCGGCCGTACCGTGTCCTTAGCAAGACCCAGAAGTCCGCCACCATCCTCTTGAATGGCCGCGAAGCAGTCGTCTCGTTGGACCACCTCAAACCGGCCTACCTTGAGACGCCACCCAACGAACTCCGCGCAGACATCGCAGGCCTAAACACCCCACTGCTTGCCCCCAAAACCAACGCCCGCCTGCCTCGCCGTCACGTCACTTTCGACATTCCGTATGGGCGGGGGGCCCTGTAGCGCCCTCTGGTTTGCGCTCTTAGCCGCCTGCCAAGGCGCCGGCTATGAAAGACGAGAATCAAGAAACGAGCGGCGCGTGCTTGCTGCGCCAGAACGGCACGGGCAGTTCGATTACGAAAGCCTGCCACGCTGGAACTTTCTCTCTTGCGCTGCGCTGCGACCCCGCGGTACCCGACAGGATAACGACAAAACACCACGGGCAGAATTCATTGCAACATGCAAATCAAATACACTGCATGGCGACTGATTGTTGGCCATAACGATAGCATCGGGAGCGAGGAACTAAAAAAAATCCCCCCACCTCCCCGAAGGGGATCGTGCGGAAATGTGAATGCATTGGGTGCACCGATGAGTGCGGTGCGAGTAATTATTATTAATAGCGTACTTAATGAAGAATCGCTATCAAGGCGCCAGGCGCGCGCTCCACTGCATTATATAGATTCCGAGCGCAGCGAGCGGAGAGAGGGTACGCGGAGAGGAGAGAGAGCCCGCCGAGCTACGCGATGCGAGCGCCCTCACACGCCCGAGCGCGCTTCTCCTCTCCACTCACTCTCCGCTACTCCGCCCGAGCTCCGCAATGCGAGCGCCCTCACACGCTCGAGCGCGCTCCTCCTCTCCCCTTGCCCTCCGCTACTCCCGCCCGAGATACCACCTGCTCCGGTTGCTAGGCGCGCCACAGCTGTTGCTAGGGGCGAGGAGGAGCGTGGAGAGATAACACCTGCGGGCGCACGCCGACGGAGCACGACAACCCCCGACTAAGAAATGCATTCGCATTTTAAAGCAGAGGAGGAGAAAGAGGAACTTGCACGAGCTTTGAACGAGGAGGAAGTAGAGAAGAAGAAGAAGAAGGCGAGCTTGCTCGCGGCATCTCGTGTTCTCTCGCGCAAGGTACACCTGCGGGCGCACGCCGACGGAGCACGACAACCCCCGACTAAGAAATGCATTCGCATTTAAAACGTTAGAGATGGGGATGATTCGACTCACCGATGGAATACCGGAGCAGCGGGGCGCCACGCGTGCGAGCGCCAGTGCGGCCTCTTTCTTAGGCGTTCCCGCTACCCGGATCAGCGCGCCGAAATGTCCGTGCACTACCGCATCCCCAAGGCAAGAGGCTGTCCCCTCCTCATGCTACATTCCCCAGGCTCCTATCGCGCAAGCGAGGTGCGCTGTGCAACGCCAGCCGCGATGGAAGACTAGCCAGAAAAACGTTCGTGTGCAAGTCAGGGTCTCCGCAGCCTTCCCTCCTAAATTCTTTGCGTACGCCGACGAGAGCTTACTACAGGACTACAGGTGACGGAAAGTTCGTTCCTATATTAAATCGTTAGTAACTGCATCGTGTTGCCTACACTGGCTTCCACTCGTCCAATGCCACCGCTGGTAGTGTACCAGTAGTCCCGGTCGTCACTAGCTGATGTCTGCTAGCAGGTAGATCCGGGAAGAATCGCACCAGCCACCAAAGAAACCATTGCTGAAGTGGCAGTACATCGGCGTTGGCCCGTGGCCGCAATGTGGCCATTGACTTCCGGCTCCCTCGGCCAGGCTGGCGGTGGTATGGTGCACCGCGCCCCTTCAGCAGTCTCGCCGGCTGCAGACGACCCGTCGTCCGGAACAGTACTGAGCAGTATAAACACGCTCCGTCATGTGGTCCAAGCCTGGGTGGCTCAGCTGCACAAAGAAACTCACCGCACCTTCACCGTAGAGAGGAAAAATATCTCTTCAAATGCAGCACCTTTGTAGGGCGATCCTAATGACAATTGCCAAATTGTCAGCATTGCCTTCGGTCTGCAAATATCAACACAGACCAAGAAATTGTCCAAACCCTACAATGTATAGGGCAGGAAAAACAGGCTGCAGTAGCCCTTTGGTCACATTGATCACATGGCTCGACGTCGAATATCAAAATTGCCATAACATCGGCATAACTACCTGCTTTTTAATGCAAACAAAGCACACCAAATTGCCCTAACCCTGCAGAGTGCAGATAGGGAGAATACAAACTCGATTGCAGCAATAACGTGACACAATCCGATGGTTCAGCTTTAAAGTTTTTCAGCAGTACAACCACTCTGGAAATGTCAAAAGAGCTAGAACCTGTACTGACCCTGTGGCGTACAGGCCACAAATAACTCACGATCGCTTCGACCACCCAGCGCCATGCATAACCCACAAATGCGCCAGCAGTATTTGCTCACAACAGTAGCACATATGAAGGCGGAAACACTATTTGCTCCGACCGACAACCCTATGTTAACACACTTCAACACCGCTCACGTAAAAATGCTAAAATACCTTTCAGCACAAGGCCGCTTAGTTCGGGTGAACAGAGATTGGTCTCTCGAGCCGAAAAAGAGGGCTCGTGTAACATTACAATTAGCGGGCGCAAAGTTTGTCTCCCTATAATTTTCCCCGTCCGCCAAAAACTTGGAGGGATGAGGCACCT
Source organism: Haemaphysalis longicornis (assembly GCA_013339765.2). Taxonomy (NCBI): domain Eukaryota; kingdom Metazoa; phylum Arthropoda; class Arachnida; order Ixodida; family Ixodidae; genus Haemaphysalis; species Haemaphysalis longicornis. Next base: position 123,219,679 of record CM023449.1, read on the forward strand.
CTTCAGTCCCGTTCGTGCGCGACGCCCAATAATAACAGCTACGCGGCAGAAGGGATTTTCTCAAGCAGCGAGCGGCCAAAGCAACAGTCTTATCGGAGGCAGGAGAGATTCCTTTCTGTCGCACCAGGCGATCAACAAAAAAGATGGAGCGCACGGTGCCGCCCTCGCATTGTCTCCAAGTTCGTGCCGTCCCCGGAAGGACCGGCTGTGAAAACCTTCGGGTCACTCACTTTGGCAAATGAGCCGCATCCAAAAATGCGCCAAATAAAATAGAGCAAATTAAAAGAAACCCTGAACGCGCCCGTACATGCTGCCGTGAGGAGACATCTGCTTTGTTTAGGGTCCTACAAACTGGATGCAACAGAAAGCGAACGGCGCCTACCGCAGTTAGCGGTATCGGAGTGCCCGTGCCAGGCTGCAATACCAGCTAGCCTTTTGCGGCAGCCGTGTCCCAGCCACACGGCTTCCAGAGCCTCGACTCCCGGAGTCGACAAAACATGAACAAAAAGTCAGACCCGAATTGAGCTTCCGTATACACTCATTTCGGGCTGACACAACAACGCGGAGTCCCTGGCCTCGCGTGGATGCAAACTCATAACCCTCATTACAACTACCGGACCAAAATTCGGATACCATTTGTTAAGTGGCAGTGATGTCCTGCCATATACACGATTGCTGCAAACTCGGCGCTTAATTAAGAAATAAAAACACCGCAGCAATAAATAATTCGCCTCTCTCTCAGGAAAGTTCGCCTATGGTAATACTCACTCCAATCAGTTAGACCTGAAGCGTGTTGTCTATGCTCGGATCGTCCGACGCCAGAACAAAGGATGCTCCGTGCCTCCTGCATGTCGCCGCAAACAAGGCCCCACGTTGGGCGCCAGATGTAGTGTTCTACATTTCACAGACTAGTTATTCCCTACCCCGCCGCCATCGCGCTCAGCAAATATGCCTTGCGAGCGCCGGCTGCGCACAGTATCGTTGTTAGCGGAGGCGGACAAAGGCAGGAGGCGACAAAGGCAAAACACCAACTGCAGCATTTATTGCAGCGTGCAAATCAAATACACAGCATACAGGCTGATTGTAGGCCATAACGGTAACATTGGGAGCGAGGCACTAAACAACGTTAGAGATCGAGATGATTCGACTCACCGATGGAATACCAGAGCAGCAGGGTGCCGCGCGAGCGAGCGGGGGTGCAGTCTCCCAGCTGGCCCGTAGCCCCTCTTTGTGGTGGGTTTGCAAGCCCCGGACAAGCGCGCCGAAACATCCGCGTGCTGCCGCATCCCCAAGACAAGAGGCTGTCCCCTCGTCATGCTGCATTCCACCAGACCTCGACGAACGGTGGCTCTAGTGCCGAGGAAGAACTGGTTTTTGGGTAAGGCAGAGAGGAAAAGGGTCCACTACACTCCGCAAGATCAAACCCTGCTGTTGCTCGCCCGCTTCCCTCGCCGGAGCGAGGCGCGCTGTGCAATGGTGGCCGCGATGGCAGGCTAGCCAGGAAGGGGTTCGCGTGCAAGTCGCGATCCCCATACGCCCCACTTGGACAGGCGTGTAGACAGCCAGTGCACGCGGTTTTAGTAGAAAATGAAACAGCACTTTGTGACGCAAGGGCTGCCTCCAATTTCCCAGGTGTCATCAGGTATTATGGGAAGAGAGTGTGGTAGGGTGATTTTAAAGAGAATAGTCTTTCTTGAGCTATTGGAATGCAAAACATTTGGTCTGCCTTAGCGTCTGTCTGTCACAGGATTTAGCCGCCCGGCAAAAGTGAAAGAGAATCCCAATAGGTTTATATGTCCCCAATAGGTTGTGGGGGTGGCAGTACGCGCGTGACTATGTCGCTCACGCACGCATGGCTCTCTTTGCAGTTGATGCCGCTTATCGTCGATCCAACGCTATCAAGCTTAGAACTACCAACTTTTCTGGATCTGCCGTGTCTGCAACCGTATGACGTCCCTTTGAACACCCAGTGGGACCAGCCTAGTTGGACAACACCGGAAGTCTGCCGCAGCGTGGATATAAAGCCGTCGCCGAGCCTGCCGGACTTCAGTGGGGGCGGCAGTATGCTCGGGACCATGTTGCTCACGCACGCATGGCTCTCTTTGCAGGTTAGTTATTACTCAACAATAAGTTACTGCTCTAACTGCATTTTTCTTGCTGTGTTGCCGCTCCAACTGAGGTGTTGCGTAATTTTGTATTTGATGTGGTCGTACCTATAAGTGTTACTTTCTCGTGATGTTGAAACTAATCCGAGCCCAACCACTCAGAAACTCCTTCAAAAAATTTTAGACAACCGAAATCAAATGGAGGCCAGGCTTGCTTATAATGAGAACAAAATTCAATCTCTCGCGGACAAGTGTGGGAGGCTCCTTGGCCTCGAAGAAACCGTCCGCAACCTAGACCGAACTGTCCAGTACTAGCAGCAAATTACAACTACAAGGGAAGGTGAAGCCCGACAGAAGGATTTGATTGTACTCGGTATTCCGGAATCTGAGAAAGAAACGCGAGAAGATACACAGGACAAGGTGCTAAAAAAATTGGGCCCATCTACCTGCGAGGGGGACTCGAGTAAATGCGTCGCATAGGGGGTGGGTGTATTGCGTTAACGTTTAGTGTTTGGGGAGTTGGTGGTAGTGAATGCGTTGTATCAGCAGCTTCTTGACGTAGTTTGAACGAGTCAAGGATATAAGGCGCGTTCATAGCCTCCCATTCTCTGTCGGCTTTGTGGCGCAGTAAGTAGAGCACCATGTACATTGCGTTCCGCCCGCAGGGTCGAGGGATCGAAACCAGGCGCCGGAGAGTATTTTTTTTATATAGTGTAGGGGGAGGGGTGCGGACAACGACGGTGCGGGCTACGACGGATGTCAATGCGGGTGACATCGTGAGTTACTAAAATTCTCTGCATTTAAAAGCGTATTCACTGAACGTCTTCGTGCCACTGTGTCATCCGTAGAGCGAATTCGTAGGCTTGGGCGAGAAAAGGCCAATAAGAGAGACCTATTATTATGAGGCTTTATGAGTATAGCGAAAAAGTTGCGATAATCAAACAGTGTAAAAAATTGAAAGGATCAAAGATCAGTCTATCCCAAGATTTCTCACAGAAGCTCTTGAAAAGCGGAGTTACTTAGGCACTTAGCCCCAAAAAAATTCCCCCGGACCTCCCCGAAGGGAATCGTGCAGAAATGCGAATGCATTGGGTGCACCGATGAGTGTGTTGCGAGTAATGGCGTAATTAATGACGAGAGTGTGAACGTAATAATTTATTCATCAGCACCTGTTTGTGTTATCGTTGTACTTGACGGCCACAATCACTGCCTTGTGATCGCTAAAGGGCGCGGTCAAAGGGTCTTTGAGTAGCATACGCACGTCACAGTTTCGCGTAAAGACCAGATCAATGCAACTCCCGTGAAAGGTAGTGGGCACGTGTCGAAGCCGGCAGAGAGACAATGCATAGAGTGCCTGGTCTGCATGTACTCGACCAGCCACTCGCCACTCTTCTCTCGCACGTCAACGTTGAAGTCGCCAACCAAGACTATGGGGTCAGAGGGCTTGGAGCCCACGCGCACACTTTCCATAGCCGCGTCCAGCTGCGCGGCAACGGCGTCTCGAGCGAGGTTGGGCGCGAGGTACACGGTCACCACAAAGACTCCGTCTCCGGTGTAGGCAAGGGTGTACAAGTCCTTGTACGGAGGCGTGTCTCGAACGGGAGACGTGGCAACGGCGTGCGATATCAAGTTCCCATACACGTTAGACACGACACTAACACGGCAGTACTCGCCGTCCTTGCCGCTTCGAGCAAAGTAGTACTCGTTGACGGCGTCATCAGCCACAGCACTCCCAGGCGGCACAGAAAGTGTGTCCCATGACCGGCCCGTCTATGGCCGCTTTCTGGCATGTCCGGCCAGCATCCAGGTTCTGGCAGCCACTGGTCATACGATGAACGGCCAACATTCGGCAACCAGCGCTACGGTATTTCTCCGGCCACCCGTGTTCAGACGCACAACGGCAGCTACCCGGCTGCCAGATATTCAGTTCACTTTCGGCTGCCGGTGTTGAGAAAGAGAACAGCCGAAGTACGGCTTTAGGGCATCCTTTTTTCCTTCGGGAAGCGGTGTCCAGCCGAAGCACGGCAAACGACCGGCCACAGAATATCCGTATTCTTGTGGCAGTTGGTGTTCGAAAGGAAGACCGGCCGGAGCACGGCTGCCGCGCATTCGCTCTTTCAACGGTGAACCGCGCGTCCGGCTGGCAGAATATTCGTTTTCTTCGGGCAACCACTGTTATGATGGAGACCGGCCGACGCACGGCCCAAGAATGTACGTTTTTCATTCGGTTGGCGGTCCTCGGCCGAATTACGGCAAGCAAACGGCCGCAGAATATTTGGCAACCGGTGTTTCAGGAGGACACCAGCCGACGTAAGGCATCAGGTCATCGTCATTTTTACGGGAAGCGACCTACATCCGAATAACGGCATGCGTCTAGCCGCCGGAGCTCATGCAGTAATGGTTGGAAGGAGACTGTGGTGTAGATCCGGTTTTTCCTAGGTGAAGAAAAAGCCGTTAGGGAGCCGAACGACGCAGACGCGTTTAATCCGCTTGGAGTTTCAACGTTTTAAATGAACGCCGTTCGTTTGTCAAACAGTCATGAGTGGTTATAGCAGAACGGGCAAGGTTCAAGGACTTGCTGGACATTAACAGGGGACCTATTAGGCCATCCGAATGCCATTTATTGCCACAAGAAGACTGCGCCAGACGGACGGCTGAGCTAAGCCTCGCCAGGCATTGACGCTACGCCGCCTCGCCAGCCGGCTCCGTCGACGCATCAGCTCGTGGCTATTCGCCCCATCAGGAAATAGAGAGCATTGGAGACATCGACCCGGCAGAGATTTCCGACCCAGGATGGCGGTGGTTCATATAAATAACTGGCCTACACGGACGTCGAGCAAGCGGCCACCACGCAGGAGCTCAACCGGCGCCATGTCAAGGACTCCCCACCAAAGAAAGGCAAGGGCACGCAAAAGCGCAAGATTTCGGCTATTCTTCTTGAAATAATACTGCGAAAAACAGTCTTGCAGTATTTTGTTGGTGATAAACGTAGAAGAGGCTAAGATCCTGCTCACCTTCGTGCTCTGCACTATGTTGCTTCATTGGATTTTATGACTGCCTATTTAAAAACAAGTGTCTTTTTAAATTTGCGATAACAACAGAGCCTTGTCAATGACGAAGCCTGGATGTTAATTTAGTTGCGGTATATAAAGGATAGCTTAGCTACACTTGGGATATGACTCATTTGATTAAACATAATCGCCATCATGGTAGCAAGCACGGATATTGTCAGGTTTTTCTTGCTCAACGCAGATTGTTGAGTTCACGCACGATTTGGCTCTAGCAATAGATAAGCTTAAAGTAGTTGGCTCTATTTTCTTGGACCGCAAGAAAAGCATTTGACGGTGTTGCATATGAGCTTCTTGTTAGTACACTGCGGTCTATAAACTGAATGAATCAGTTATTGCATGGATAGCCCAGTCTCTCTCTCGAAGACACCCCTCGGTCGCTCACAATGGTTGTTCGTCCGGATATGTTCCCGTGACCTCAGGAACTTCCCAAGGCCCAGTTGCGGACCCTCTTTTGTTTCTGTTGTACATAAATGATATTACTCTTGGGCTCGAATGTTTGTTCCAAATGGTCGCGAATGACTGTGCAGTTTACGAAACTGTAGCGAATGAACGTGATTCCGAATACCTGCAGCATGATTCGAATTTAATAACATCCTAGTGTGCTGATTCAGAAAAGTCGCCGAATGTTAAAAAGTGTGTTAACTTCACCTTTACAAGAAAACATTCCTATTAAACACGTATACCGTATATTACGCTGCTTTAAGAACGGCCGGTAAATATAAATAACTAGGAGTGTATTTAAAAAGGCACGTTTACAACATAAAAATGACGCCGGCACGTGTTTTTGTCTTTGTGGGACAAATTTTCAGCGAACCTGCATTTTACTTAAAAGAGCAACCGTATATTTCACTCATGTGCGCTTAATGTTGGAGTACGCATGTGTTAAGTTGTGATCCCTACAACGAAGATCTGGTTGATACGCTCGAAAACATACGGGATATGGTAGTGCGATTCGAATTAGTTAATTGGCACAGTCAACTTAGCATGAGGGAAAGTAAAAGTAAACTTAAATGGTGTTCAGAAAGAAAGATCACAGATAAAACCTCAGGTCGAAATTTTTTTGTAATATCTGTCATTCGAAAACTCGAATCGAAGGGGAGGAGTATATCCAAGCTCCATTCTACATATCCCAAAGTGGGACCGCAATTTTAAAGCAAATTATTAACTTTCCTTTAAAGGTGACGCCTTGCATGATTTAGCACTCGGGCAGACACTGCGATTGAGGACGAGGAGTGACGCCTGTCGTTGTTGTCGCAGTTCTTCGATGAAGGGCAAGTAGCGCTTGACGAACATTACCACACCACCGGCTCGGCGGGTGGCAATGACACGCGCAGGAGAGATAACACCTGCGGGCGCACGCCGACGGAGCACGACTACCCCCGACTAAGAAATGCATTCGCATTTACGACGACGACGACGACGACGACGAAGGCAGAACTACGAGGCGCGCACTCACGTGCGCTCGCGCTGGAGGAATGCAGGCGCACGCCGGCCAACGGAGCAAGACAACCCCCGGCTAATAAATGCATTCGCATTTAAAAAATAAGAAAGAGGGAGCGAAAGACAAGCTTGTTGACGACGAGCTAGATATTAATGGTACAATGTACACGTGGTGCAAGCAGTCGAACGCTCGGGCCAGAATGCGCAGTGATAATGGAACTGCCTCGCGGGATCGGGACTCACTGCAGGCGAGCAATGGAATTAAGCTACTAACATAAACGACCGAAGTGTCGTGAACGAGCTTGACGAATTGGAGGGCGTATGGTTACAGCATAATCCTCATTTTATTGGCATAACTGAGACATGGTTAAACAAAGAAAATACGAATGATGAAGTATGTCCCAGTTCATACAGCGTAATCCGTAAAGATAGCGCAACGAGAGGAGGTGGTGTGGCATTGCTGATTAAAAGTTTCATCAAGTAGGAGCAATTACCCCTTTTAGATGACCACGGAAGTGTTTGGTGCAAGGTATTTCTTGATGAAACAGCGGTAATATTTGGGGTCATTTATACACCCCCGGGAAGCCTTGTTGAATTCGTTCAAGAAATAGATGATCACTTAACAGCCCTAACTAGTACCAAAAGCCGGATAATTATGGTAGGGGATTTTAACTTCTTTGGAATAGATTGGGAGGCGCGCATTCCTGGGTCTTTAGAGAAGCCTCACGGTGAACACATATTGTAAACTATGGCAACACACAGTCTCTTTGAGGTAGTTGACATCACCCCGCGAATTCGAAGGACTGTGCCAGGCTCTGCTGGACCTCGCATTTTTGTCAGAGGAAATATTTCAATACACAGTCGAAATTCAGGAAGAGATCTCTGACCATAAGGTCGTCGTGGCACGGTTCAAATTGCCTCTACGGGCGTAGGAAAGAATCCGATCGTGAAGGTTTACAATTTCAAACGATCCGATGACACATCCATTCTTAATTTACTAGAAACTGCTCTTGATAAGAAGCCCAGAGGGAATAATGTGCATGAACTTTGGGAATATTTTACAGGTTCTGTGAGTGAACGCTTATCTCGTTTTGTGCCGAAACGGAATGTTTACCAAAAACAAACCCGTGGAATAATCGACCTATAATTTATTTGAAACGACGACTGCGCTGGACACGACAAAAAAGACCGAGAAACTCTGTTGCCAATGCTACGCTTACTACCCAGGTAGTAAAGGATTTAAAAACTGCTAAAAACACAATTTTATTCAGCAAGGTTGGATGATTATTTGAAAATTTCACCTCAGAAGTTTTGGAGATACTTGGTTTTGTCAAAGCCGGCTACAACCAGTGTACTTTTAAATAGAAAGATTTGCAGTGATCCTGTTTCAGTTGCTGAAGCTATTAACGATTGCTTTAACAGTACATATACTAACCCAACGGACATGGCCTCGATAAATCAAGAACATGGTATGCATTTATAAGATGACATTGTTATCTCTAAGGAAGCTGTAATTGAATTTTTTTTAAAAATAGATTTCAAGAAGTCTTCCGGGCCTGATAAAATACCGAGGGAGTTTTTAAAGTGCTATTGCAAATGGGTTGCATTATTCTTAGTCCAAATGTTTGCCTCCTAATTGGAAACTGTTGCTGTACCAAGTGATTGGCTGCAAGGAAGGATTGTGCCCATGCCGAAAGTTAAAAACAAGCTGATGGTTGAAAACTATCGCCCGATTTCTATTGCATGTACAGTGTGTAAAGTTTTAGAGCACCTAATTGGTAAACATCTTGCTGCATACATTGAAAATAACAACCTCTTTTACAACAAACAACACGGTTTTTGCCGACGCCTTTCAACTGTGACACAGTTAATTGAAACCGTTCACCACTTTCCTGCTAGCAATGAATCCAAAAGAAAAAAACAGATGTTATTTCATTAGATATATCAAAGGCTTTAGAAGGGTATGTCATGCGAAACTTTGAAATAAATTACATCTTTACGCTGCTAATTCAAGCTTGCCTGAAAATTGTCAACATTTTGTAGAAATAGCCGTAGGAAATTTGTCTTTTTTGTCCATCTCTTCTGGTGCGCCGCAAGGGTTGGCTTTAGGCCGAATTTTGTTTTTCCAATACATTAATGACAATGCAAGTGGTGTACATCCCAACCTTGAAGTGCGATTGTGTGCCGACGATTGGCTTTTGTTTACACTTGTCAAGACTGTCTCTGACCAAACTTGTTTAAATGATGCCTTAAACATTATTCACAATTGGTGTGCATGACAGTCTCAAACAAGAAAATGCCTTTGATGTTTGACTGTACAGTGAACACGAACCAAATCAAAAGATCCACCTAAATTATATACCTTAGTGTGACAATTACAGATACACTATATTAGGAAAGCACATATCGACAATATCTGCAGATCAGCTATGCGCAAATTTAGAGTACTGAGACGTAAATTAAGAGGTGCTCCTACTGAGGCTAAACTTCAGGCTTACCAAACTATTGTTCGACCTACCTTAGAATACGGTAGTGTAACCTTGGACCCGCACAACAATATCAAATAAATAAATTGGAGCGTGTTCAGAGACTAGCAGCGCGATTTATTTTTTCCGTTTATGAGAGGAACCAGTCAATAACATCCCTGCAAACTGAGGTTACATTCCCCCAACTTGCCATTCGCCTAAAAATCGCTCGAATAAATTTTTTGTATCAGCTTCACAACACTAAGCTCAATTTAAACCCTAACCTAGATTTGTGTCCCCCAGAAAGATTGTCATAACTAGACAATCACCCACACGCTGTTATTCCCGGCACACCAAGAATTGACACATTTAAAAACACTTTCCTTGTTAGAACAGCTGTCGACTTGAACTGCCTTGCCGAAGATTTCTTCTAAAATGTAAACACAGTTCAATCTTTTGTTTTTAAATAAGAATTGTGATTGTACGACGTAGTTTACACTCTGTAACACCCGACAGGGCTTACAGCATTGTGAATACATAAATAAATAAATGCCCACCGCCAAACCGAGACGTCTATGTCCGGTGGCAATGTTTATACTTGTCAAGATTGTTGAGGCAAAACAAAATATTACGGTTATCTTGACATGACACCTAATACATAAGGACATAATCGCAGTGCTTTCTTTGATAAAAATACACCCATGGTGGATTTATTAAAAGATACGTCCCACAAAATACGCAAGTGGTACGCCTGCAGTTTCGGTAGCGGCCTTTTAAGAAATCAAACGGCAACAGTATCGAAAGGATCCACCTGATAATTTCAACATTCCGCTTGGAATGTACGTGGAGTAGGGTGCTTCATTAAGCGCACGGCTCCGCCTTACGGCAGCGCTGCCATCGATGCATTCGGCGTAAGAATGTTGAACGCGGTAAAACTAAAATGACTTGAGCAAACCGTTAGTCAGTTTATCTTGGGAGGAGCGAGAAGGGAGAGGGACAGCATAGCGAGCGCGAGAACGGAGGCTTTTGCTTGGCACAGACGCCAGACGACTACCGTCTTTCGTCGACATTTGCAACGAAGTGAGCATATACGAGGCCAAATTTTTATCACGAAGTGTTTTATGCCCAGCTACACAAATATTTTGGTTACGTGATATCCGTCACTGAAGTGACGTCGCCAGAAAAGTACCATTTAACCGGCGCGCCCGATTTCAATCTCGCAACTCTCTGGCCGCAACGGGAGGTACGCGGTGCTCTTCCGACTGCGCTACGAACCGACGCGTGAACGGGACGACAAACACGCCTGATAGCTTTCCTTTCAGATTGTGCTGCGTGGCCTCCGCGATCTGCTGCCGGCTAATTAGCGCTAACAGTTGGTGCCTCGACGCGCACTTTAAACTGCGGAGAAGCCGACTTGCGTATGTCGTGCTCGTGACCCGGTCCGCTGCTCCTTTGCTCCTTTCGCTGCAGCGGACCGTGTGTTCACCAAACGATTCGCTGACAACCTGTTTTTTTTTTCGTTTGCGAGGACGGTTTGCGAGCGCCTGTGGTTTCAGTCAGATTTATGCAACGCTCCGGCGCATCTAACGGTGTCATTCTCACGAAATAAAAATAGCAACGTGCAAGTTCATATCAATGCACAATAAACATTCAGCCGGTCCTGTGAATGCACATTTCGCTTTCGTGTTTTACCGGTTCCTATGGAAACAACGCCATTTTTTCGACAGCAACGTCACAGCCATATTCTGCCTGGATCTCTTGTAAGATGCTTTACCACACGATATTTTGGAGTACCGCATGCAGTGAGATCGTTGAGTTTTCTAGTAGAATGATGCACCGACCACTTCGCCGCTAATGTCTGCCGTAGGCTTGACGCCAACTTTCCGAACCGGTAGATAGGACGAGGTCCGTCCTGGATGCCCCGGCCCCCGAGGTCTCCTGGCATGACACCCTGCGACATTTTCTGTGAGGCAGTGTAAAGTTTCTTCTGTATCATAGCGGCCCAGTGGCACATCTTGAGACCATCGCCAGGAGCATGCAGGCCGCCTTTACTGTCTTCGACCACCACATGAATCAACCAGTCTTCCGCACCAACGTTGATAGGTACCAGAATAGGTGCTTACGGCGTCAGTTCGAAAAGTGAGCATTTCGTTTTTTTTACTTTACCGATGGCATGAAGGGCTGAAATGACTGGACCCTTCGGTTTGTTTATATGGATGACGACGGGAATTGCGGGAAGAAAATGGTGCAGCTTGCACTGGTGATGCCAAGCTAGACTAACAGCAGGGTCTCCCTCTGTTTGATGGAATTGTGTGCTTAAGGTAATTACGAATGGCTTATTGTAACTCTGATAATACAATGAGTGGGGCGGGTGTTTCGCTGAGACCGAGAACGATTGCCACCTCCTCCGCAGGCAATCAAGCAGAGGTGAGCACTGTGGGTGAAGCTTGCGGTTCGGCGCTAGATGCTCTAATGACTGCGATGCAAGTTTGGACTTGCTGGGATACTCAGCCGGGTCAACATATAGAACATGCCCGGACGGGTGGGGTAACGTCTGTGATGATCACCGGCACAGCATAAATGGCTGCCATTGTGGAAGGTGGGATGCCCATTGCGAGGAAGGGGTTTGATGTCGATGCTGTAGCGGAGGGAGACAAGGATGGTAGCCATAGGGTCAAGTAGAATTGGTTGGTTAAGGTGCGCCCGTTGCAGCGGTCGGCGGCCGATTTGGAGAGGCGAGCGATTTGGGCAGTGCGGTGAGCTTCGGGTAGCTCCGTCACGGTGTTGTGCAGTTGTAGGGATAGGAGTCATTTGGTAGGGGCGTGTGTTGGCTAGAGAAGCTCGGCCTAATAGGCGCGTCTTAAGGAAGCGTTCAAGGATTGCTGTTGAGTGAGGGTGAAGGTGGCGGAAGGTAGGTGGTACTAGAAGCTGGAAATGAGGAAGCTATTAGGGCTATTTTATCACGCCGTGGTGCGCCTAATGAAGCCAATGCTCTGTGTGGTCTAAGTTCAAAATTTGGCGACTGTGTGTGCGCTGCTGCGAGTTGTGTCCATGATACATTCGAGTATTTTAGACTTGTCATACATGGGGAATAATGGTGCCAGCAAGCGAGACTTGGAGAGGCATTCAGCTCAACCGTGTAGGGAGGTGTATCGACTTGGAGAGTTACTTGCGTGATTCCACGAGTGGGGACGAGTGTGCGCTTCCAGGGGTAGTTAAAAAGGCAGTGATATGATCAATAGAAGTATCGTCAAGATGCTGTTCGTTTTAACTTGTAAGTGAAGGCGTCCTGGCCTGGTGCCGGTTTGACACCGCAGGGAACTTAAGGTCTGATTCATGCTCCAGAAATTTAAGCATCCGGGGGCAGGAGGCGCTGCAGCGTAGCGTGCATGGTTGGTTCGGTGGTGTTAGAGGTCGGTATGTATCTGGTTTTAAGGCGGGATGCGATATCTTGCTTGGTGCCATCTTGCTTTAGGAGAAGCTGTGTAATACGCAAGGATTGGTTGGATTTGGATTCGAAAGGGTAAACCAGGTGTCGTAAGAGAGCGCAAGTGCGACGAATGTTGAGGGTACCCCGCATATATTCACGGTGGTGAAGTCAGTTGGTCCGTGTAAGGTATTCCGCTTGTCGCGTGAATTCAGTGTGAGGAGTTCGAGTCGGCGGCACAGGGCATGACGGTGCTTGTGTTTGCGCCAGCATCGTTTGAGGTCACTGTTAGCCTTCCTTTAATGCATCATGCTGGAGTCCACGTAGGCGGAAGGAATTTCCGAGTAAACGAGTTTCTATTGTTTCCCTTGCAACAGGTTGGCGACGCCCTGCTCCAGGTCAGCATCTTTGTCAGGAATAAGGGAAGGACAAGTTGACTGTGCAAGCGAAATGCATCCCAGTCCGTTATGTTGGTGTGCTGTAGGAGCTTGCGTGAAGATATGTGTAGCGTAGTGTGCAGCTCAAGCATAAAAAGTTTGCTGCCCACGGTATGTGGAGAGGGGAGCCAAGTCGACTCGAGCAAGTGATATCGGGGGCTGTGTCGCGCTGTTCACTGTTTCCCATGGGCGTGGTGAAGTCAGGGTCATTGTGGGTGGTACGGGGAGCTTGGATTCCCATACCCAGAAGGTTTACGGGTTGTGCGGGAATAGCCCCACGCAATATTTCAGGCATTGAAATCGCCAATACTAAGAAGAAGATGGTGGCTTGCCTCACGGAGAGGGAGAGAGACAGACAGTAGCAAGTTTTTTTGAACCAAAACTGGTACAATAAAGGGGGTGACAGGAAGGAAGTCACCTGGCCTTCCCCGTTAGATGGCGGCCATGAGCCCGTGGACTCTAGCCGCATCTTCCGCCAGCTGGACGAGTAGCACTTGTGGGTCGTGGTGAGAGCTGGGCAAGGCGGCCTCCGATTGCTCTTGAAACCTGCTGGTTAATGCTCGAATACGTAAACGAGGTCATTATGGGCGTTCCCATATGATGTGTTGCAGGGGGGCTTTGTCTGTATAACCCTTGTATGTGGGAATATGCGTCATGAAAATATCGGTTTTAGAGAACGGGGCTGCGAAGGAGTTCAGCTGTAGCTATCTACACGCAACCGACGGCCATCTGTCAGGGAAGAGTGTGGTGCACGGTACTTGAGACGGCTGAACCTGTAGTGGTGCGTATCTCCCTGTACGGCTTACCCTGTCTCCCTGTATCTCCCTGTACGGCTTACCCTGCGTATCTCCCTGTACGGCTTACCCAAACAAGCAGCAAGACTACGCGTCTAAAGACGCAAGCCCGCTTGTTGCAGTGCCTGTCCAGGCAGCGGACGCCACCTAGCGAGGATATTAAAATTGTGTTGCGCCCTCGAGAAGGCCTGGATACCACCAAGAAGAGCCAAGCTGGACTTCGTGACGGAGTCCTACGTGCCACAGGAATTAGTTACGACTAGGCGGCGGACGATATACTTCGACCCAACACCGTAAAAAATGTAATTGTCACCAGTACTCCAAGTATGGAACAGGCCAGAAATTACACGGGCATACAAGGGCTCCACTTCGGATACAACACCCACAAAGTTATCGCTTACCCAGCGCCGCCGGAGGTCACCATCAAAGGGATCATCCACAACATCCTCTAATATGACGGCGCCGAAGACATCTCCCGCAGCCTACTCTACAGGAAAAATCCGACAATTCTCTTCAACTTTACTTCAGCAACTCTTCAACTTTACTTCATCATCCATACTCAAGAACGGGACCGCAGCTGATCAGAGCGGCCACGATGACTTTTTCCCTGAACTGCCACACCGTCAGCATCAGCGCCGACGGGACGGAAACTGTGGGGCAGGATACTGCAGTGACTCCTCCAGCAGCCGGCGCCGTTCCCGATCCACATCATGGTGGAGGACCCCCAACCACATGGGGCCCAACCACCAAGGACTGCAGTCGCTGATCCACGTCGCGAAACGGACATCAAGCAACCGGCCTTTCTCCACTGAACAAGGTGAGCTGGGCGAATACGGTCTCCCAAAGAAACATAATCAGAAACGTACTGCTCCCACACTCCCACAGAGAATACGTTAAAATCCCAGCAGTCTGATCTATACTCAGAGACAGTGAAAATAAAGAAGATGCTCAAAGTGCTAATGGCTGAAAATGGCATGATCACAGCCAAACTCGCTCAATTTGAAGAAATAAAATACAGTTATGTAGAACTGAGTAGCACACGTCCCGCTGCCCGAATGAGGGTCCCAGTTAACCAGGCAGCGCTGCTCACTGTAGCTGCATACTCCCAAACTACGCATGCGTGTGACTCTGCCGTAGGATGGACACTTCGCAGCAGGATTCACCTCCTTCGAAACGTTGAGCCCAGCGATAAACTCCAAGAGCCCTAGTCAGGCCGCAGCCCCGAACTCGCGAAAACACTTTGACTACCACTTGAGCCCTTATTTATTTTTCAAATTGGAAGGGCTTCAGAGCGACATTTGTGCCGGTGTCTTTCATGCCTGAGTATGCGTCATCACCTGTTCCGGTTTATGTGTCCACTATTTGCGGGTTGAAAAGGAGGGCGTGTATGCACAGCTAGGCTTCAGGCCGCTACCCATGAAATGCCGGTTGTGCTAGTGGGAGATTTTGATGTCGCTATAACATGGCCCAAAGCGCTTAGTCGGCTGTCCTCCTTAATGGAGTTGTTCGGGTGTGGGTTCATTTGTTACACAGACATCTTACACAGACAGTAGAATGCATGCTAGGGGGAAGGCGAACGGACAGGCACATGTTTTTACGCAGGAATAGAACTCAAGGGTTTAGAGATTTTAAATACTTATGGAATTAATGCATGCGTTCGTTCGGAGGAAGAAGAGCCAGAATTGAAGCGTTGGCCCGACCACAAGCGCGAATGGGCGTAAAAAAAATGGAAAGCTGCTAACGCCGCCGTTCCCGCCTCTAGTGCAGCTCGTCGAATGGCGCCAAATCCCTCCGGTATGAACAGCAACTTGTCAGCTTGGAACACTGGGGTGAGCCAATATCACTTCTTTAGAAGGCTTTCAGGGGATACTTTCGGCCGCGTCTATCACTTCGAAGCGCGTGCACCGGGCCGGTTGCCAGTTTATGCGGGCGCAGGTTTGCAGGAGGGAGGGGTGGGGGGGGTGCTGTGCAGGTGCAGCTATAGGTTTCATGACCGTAATGATGGATGGCAGGTCCGTTGTGCTGGTACGAACTTCAAACGCGGACGTTGAACGGCCCGGTGGGACCTGTCCAGAGTACGTAGTGGTAGAGCGGATCTGTGTGTTACAAAAACAGTAGGATGCTTGCGACGAGGGAGGGACACAGGCAGCTCCATGTTTGTCTGCAAGATCAGAGCTTCGATAGTTAAGAGGTTCCTTCAGGTAATTGGTTAAGAAGTAAGCTCTATCGCAAATTAGAACAAACGTGTTTTGTTTGGTCCATGGACTGCATCCACATTTGCAGGTCATCCTTTTTTTGGGCTTCAGCATTAACCCCGACGAGCGAATAGCCTCGAGTACAGACTCCAGCCTTGCAAGGTGTTCATCGAAAGTCCGGGCGAATACCACAACGTCATCGAGTTATACGAGGCAGGTGTGCCACTTCAGGCCAGCTAGCACACTGTCCATGACTCTTTGAAACGTTTCTGGCGCCGTGCACAGCCCAAATGGCATCATCTTGAACTCGTATAGACCGTCCAGGATTATAATTGCAGTCTTGTCTAGGTCTCTCTCGTCCACTTCTTTTTTCCAGTAGCCGGTCTTCAGATCCATCGATGAGAAGTACTTCACGTGGCAGGGGTGGTCGAAGGCGTCGTCGATTCGTGGCAGGGTGTACACGTCCTTGCTGGTGATTTTGTTCAGTCTCCGGTAGTTAACGCAGAACTTCAAAGTGCCGTCTTTTTTCTTCACGAGTGCGACCAGCGCAGCCCTCGGACTTTTTGATGGCTGTATTACGACGTCTCGCCACCGGGGCAGAAACTTGGAGGCTGTCTAAAATGGTTCAACTTAAATTGAGGACGACTCAGCGCGCAATGGAATGGAAGATGATAGTTGTAACAATAAGGGACATGAAGAGAGCGGAGTGGGTCAGGGAACAGAGGCGTGTTAAGGAGATATGAGTAGAAATTAAGAAGAAGAAATAGACGTGATGAGGCCGTATAATGCGGAAGGCAAGATATCCTGTGGTCATTAAGAGTAACAGAGTGGATCCCTAGAGAAGGCAAGCGTTGCAGGGTGTGGCATAAAGTTAGATGGGAAGATGAGATCAAGAAGCATGCGGTGATAAATTGGTCGCAGTTAGCACATGGCCGGGGTAATTGTAGAATAATGGGAGAGCCTTTTGCCCTGCAGTGGGAGTAGATAGGCTGGTGATGATGATGATGAATATGCTGTCGCTGAGCATGTCGTGTACTTGAGTCCGGATGGCTTCGCACACGTGTGAAGAGACGCGGTGCGATAACTGTCGGATAGGTCGGGCTCCATCTTCGGTTATCCGGTACTTCGCCAGGGGTGTCTGACGTAACTTTGAGTTCCGCGAAAACCACTCGCTTTAGCGATGCAGCAAAGCTAATAACTTGTTCCGGTCTACTTGCGGGAGCACCGTATTTACGTCGAAGGTATGCGGAAGCTTGAAGGTATCATCGGGTGCGCGTTCAAAGTCGGCGACTGCGATCACGTCACGTGCTTGTTGCGTTTCTTCGAGGAACGGAATCGTAGCGCCCTTAATTGTTTAAATGCTGGTACTCCTCGGTGAAATTCGTGATCATAACGTGGGATTCGCGTTGTTTAAACCGCGGAATGCCTCTTCCGACAGACACACCGCGGTCGAGAAGCAACCTTTGTTCACTCTCCACGATAGCGTCGACGTCAAGAGCAACACCTCCACAGTAGATGGTGATCATCAAGCGGGAGTCAACAAAGTAACTTGCGCAGGGGAGCGGCGGTGAGTCGAATGCCGCGCCCGCCGTCTGCTTAGCAGTCATTTATCTCTCGGCGCGGGCTTCTCGAACATCCGCTTCGCATCCAGAACACTCTAGATCATAGAAGATTATTCTAGTCTGTGGACGCTAGTTTGGAACGTTCTCCCTATCAGACGAGATAACACATGAGGCACAGAAAAAAAGAACGGAACACGCGCCTTTTGCCACAGAGACAACACCAATAACAGAGGGGGCGCAGCCGGGCGGCAAAAAAGAAACACAAATAAACGAACCCAATGAATGATTCGCGGCAATATGAACGTCTGCAGTGAATCGGGTGAGTGACTGCTGTTGTAAAATTTCGACTGTGAGCTTTTTAATGACTGAAATCGCCAGTTAGTCTTAGCAGTCCTTGTCAGCAGTAGCTTCGACTACCCCGCCACCTCTATGCAGTTGGCCAGTGATGGAGATCTTCAATCGAGCAACAAGGACTTTGCGCCAGCACACGCTTCAATCTGCGTTATCCCAAACTTCTGCTAACGCTGTGGAAAGTAACGAGACACCAGAAGAAGGGCTAAGCAGTCATAGTTCGGATTATTCTCTCATAACCACGTACAATCTTCCTCGCCATCTGCATTAAGAGGACATGGAAAATTGCCCCGGTAACTGTCAACACCAACTACTGCGGTCATATGAAGTGTTGATGGCCGGAGACGCTCTAGACACCGCGCAAATTGGGAGGGAGCTTTAGAGTTGCTTCTCTGAGAATCATTACAAGGTTTGTTTCTTTATTTGTTTTATTTGTATATTTTTGGCATGATACACGTACATCACACGGTACATTTCAATTTTTATCTTCTATCGAAGTGAACGGGGCAATAGGTGCTCGAGACGCCTGTCGAGGCCCTGTACCTGGAGGTGCCTGGTAGTTGTGCGACACGTGATGGGCTTGTTTTTTGCTATGCAAGCCACGGTTGTTGTTTTGAAGACTGATCTTGATCGGCCGGAAGGGTGCATTGAAGAACTAAGCATGCAGGTTTCCGAAGTTAGGCGCCACCAAGATTGCTATTCCCTTCCTGATTGCGTGGCATCAAGTCAGGCCAGCCAGCCAGTGTTTGCAGACATCCTATAGAGCCCGGGACGCACCACAGAGACTATCTCTGCCCACTTCGTGGCTCCGGAACCCGCTCCTACCGTTGTTTCTCTTATGGTGCACAGCCTGTACACGTCCTACGCGAACAACTCCAGCCATGTCCCTTTCCTGACCCAGATTCATCCTTCAGCAAAGCGAGGTCCTGACACTATAACATTGCTGAATTCAACATTCGGTAACGACACCTCGGGGATGAGGTTAAACAGGTGAAGCTCATTCCATATCGCTCGGGTCTCACTGTTGTCTCTGCCGACCGCGAGTCGATCGACAATCTAGAAAAGGCGATTTCTTCAAATACACAAATTAAAACTACACTCTGGGCTACCCGGTCTCCACGACGCCTTCCGCAATTCGAAAATTCTGGCGTCGACCTCAGCATTGCGCCTGAAATCTTGCGGGCTAACATAAACGCACGCAACAACATGCACAATCCTGAGGAGGGCTTCCGTCATCGGACCGAATTCATGAATCGTGCTGGCAACAATGTGCACATAACTGAGATCTCAGCATCGGTATACAATGTACTCAAAGACTGGGGCCGACTCTTCATAGGCTGCGCCTACTGCATCAGTAAGGAGAATTTCTACGTTGCGGCCTGCCACAAATGTTCCTCTTACAGCCATGTGGCAACCCGTTGCCCAAATGATCACGTGAGCTGTCCGTATTGCACAGACACGTTCACGGCCGATGGTTGCAAACTACAAAATAAGAATAACATGGTGTGCCGTGAGTGTCGTGCCGCGAGAAAAGATCGTTTTAACCTCACCTCCAATGCGGCGTTCCGCCAGGACTTGACAGCTCGCGTTGCAAGACCTCGCGCCAAACCCATTTACGAGGACACTGCACGCTTCCAAATTACCGGCTCAACTTAGTTTAACCTCGCAACTGGCATCAGAAAACCTCGACCACACTCGCGCTGCACTTGAACATGTCATCTCGTATATGGAAGCAACAGCCATTTACATCGCGGTGGTTTGCGACCCCATGTTAGGGCTGGGACTGTGCCAGGCATTCCGCCTCGATGGTTTAAATTTCACCATGCCCAAACACCGCGTTGCATGGTTGTTTGCCGAAATGTATGTTTGAACCTGTTTCCCATTCACGTGTCACCTTTCGTGATCACCCTCACTTCAAACGCGCCTAACCTGTCAATACTCTTTATAGGAGTGTACGCTGCGCAATCTGAGGCTCTAGACCATTATCTTTCTTCCGTTGGTTTCCCTCTGGACAGCTACAACGCTGACAATGTGGTCATTGCTGTTGATTTTAAGGCTAGAAACCCCCTTTAGTGGGGTGATGTATTGAATAGGAGAGGACAGCAGTTGTCGCAGTTCGTTCATTCTCGTCAACGTAAAATTTTGGGTGACCCGGACTCACTTCCTACTCTTGCCACCGAATATTCGCGAACGTGGATCGTCGTCACTTTGGCGAGTGGAACGGCCTGGTCTTCCAAGGTTTTCTGAGAAATTCGGGATACTGCGATGTTTTCGGACCACCGTTATGTTGTCTTTGTCATGAAGAGGCCCCCGTTGCGCGAAGGAAGCGGCTGATGAAGGTTTCTTAGTCGCGTCTGGTCGAGGATCTTGCCCAGGATCCCTTGTTTGAAACAGTGGCTTTCAACAGCATCGCATCTCCACAGGAAGTTCGAAAGTGTTCCTAAGCCACACAAGGCTAACGCATGGTGGGTCGAATGATCGGAGATGCCTGCACCGCGAATATAAAGCGTGTAGTGATCCGTTACTTCGTGCAGACCTGAGATTTTGCTATTACAGATTCCTACGTCGGTACAAGGGTCACATTCTGGAAGCTAAGAATGAAGTTGTTAGGAGAAAATTAACCACAACAACCCAGATCCTATTTGGCGTCCCTTACAAAATGGCGTTTCAAAAGTTCACTTCTCCTTCCGTGTGCTCCCCTTTCCACTCTCCCGACGATTCAACTAGTTCCTCCACCTTTGAATCTCTAGACCTGCTATTTGGAACTGTTCTGCCGGCTGACGCCCACCGACATCACACTCACTCATCGAGAGTCGAGGACGCTGCTCTGAGCTGCAGTGGCAGTGTGTAAATTCGCAGGCTTTGGAAATTAGGAATATCGGTAAGGTTTGCAATTCAATATTTGAATATTTGGTACCGTCTCCTCTACAGAAATGACTGTGGGCGTGTTTATGACCAGGAAAAGCTTGAAGCAATACCCCCTTCATCTTGAAGCTGCGGTAGGTGCATCGGCTGGCTATAACGTCTTGAGAGGTCATTGTCGGCATCTATAGGTATGAGGGCATCCGCAGGAGTCAGGTTCATGAAGGGTGGTGAGCTCTGGTCGTACTACTGCGCCCAGTCTGGTATCTCCGTACGTAATTCTTGTGTAGCGGTTGTAGTGCCGTCAATTGGCCATGAATCAACATGAGCATGGACTGACAATGAGCGCGGAGTAAGGGCGCGTCCGTATAGACTGGCTGAGTATCGATTTCGGCTTTCCGTTTGGGGGGCTGGGACTTAACGAAACCTGTTGCTCAGCTAGTTGGTACATAGTTAAAGAACAAAGGAAACGTGCCGCTGGCTAGACGTGTACAAAGGACACAAGATACGGAAGATACTGGCGCCTGCATCTGCGGTATCTTCTCTCCGTCTTCCACTTCTTGTTTGTGCAACGTTTTCTTCGTGCTTTAACGCGGGGTTGGGCGCGAATCATAGGAGTGGATGACTCAGTAGGCGCGGGCGCTGTGGAGGGGGTGGCGCGAATGGGGGAAGAAGTAGAAAGGCTTGGGCTTGCCTTTTGGTTTTCTTGCACTAAGCGACAGTAAGGCGGAGGTATTTTCCTCGTAGTATTTTCATTTGGCGAATGAAGTGATCTTAAGTGGCGCTGGTTGAGGTGTGAAAGTGGGTGGCAGGAGAAGTTGGGGTCACTGGGAGCCTCCGGGGGCATCCGCGCTTCTAGGCCGAATCGTGGTCGTCGGGGGAGCCCTTGGGTATTTTGCTGTAAGAAGGAGGGCTGTCAGAGGTGGCGTTGCCTTGTGTACTGGTAAAAATGTTGCAGGTGGTGGCCAGGTACAGTGGTCGACTTTGATGGTTGTCCATGAGGTGGGAGGGTATCCAAGTGCTGTCGAGTAATGGCAGGAGTGCTTGACTTCCGCCGGTGTTAAAAGCGATTACTACAACCAGACGCTCCGGTGAGGTGTGCAGCGCCGAATAAGATGCAGGACGGAGTAGAGGGATGGTTGGGTTAAGGATATTTGGTGCTGCAGGATGTGCAACGTTCGAAAAGGGGTGTGTGCGGGTAAACATATTTGTAGTGTACACGACGCTAGCACACATGAAAGGCCTCTTGCTTCCTAATAAACGGGTACCATGTCATGGTAGAGGCGAGGTAGTGGATCCAATAACGCACGAGGGTAAATTGAAATAAGACCTGTACAATCGTGGAGCCATGAAGTCTTTTAGCGTTGAAAATAGGAAGCAAGGGATTGTATTCTATGATGCTTTCAAGGATGGCGTGGGGGTCTTACTCGGGGGGTACAGGGAATATTGCTCTGTCCGCAGTTGCTATTTGGGGTGGGGATGTGTTTAGCGGGCGTGTACATGGTGGCTTTCAAATTTAGGGCCGAAAACTCCAGGTGGCGTTGGGCTCGTTTTTTATTTGGGGTACTCATAACAATGAAGTTGGAGCGGCAATGGAACCTGGTCTCCCGCATGGCGAAGGAGCTTGGCTTTGTCCTGAAGTACGTACGCGAGAGCCGCAACGTTGACTGTGGCAATTTAAGGCCTCTTAGAGGGCGGCGGACCACGTTGACATCGTTTTCAGGTAGCGGGTCTCCAGGGGGAGCTTTTGCGCTGTCGGCGTTGATGGCGGCATTTTCGACAGGAGGCTTGATTGGTTTGGGGTGTGCGGGTGTCGCGGAGTCACGTGTGGTAGCTGGGGAGTTCGTGGCGAGTTCGGGGCAGATGGTCAGCCAGTCAGGCTGTTGAGAATTCGGGGTGCGTGTCTCCCTCTCAACCATGCACTTCATGGGGCGTTGTAGCGGCATCAGCGGCGTTGGGTTCGTTGGCTTGTTCCATGGCGGGCAGGGAAGTGCGGGGGAACGTGGCCGCCTGATTTGCCAGTACACTAGATGGAGCACCTGCACTACACGTGAATAGTCGCAGCGGAAAGTTACATGGCGACGTCGCGAGGGGCACCTGTGGTTTTAGGTGTGGAGCGCATGCCACGGAGGCGTTTAAGGAGGCGCCGAGACCGATAGCAATGCCGGTTTTATTCCGAACTCACTGGGGTCTTCATCTACTCATGCCAGGGGCGTGCGATCTGTTCCGGCGGGTGAGCGCGCCTTTTGGCCTCCGTCGCGCTGCTGCCGCTGACACTGTGGCTTGCCTCGGTGGCTTGCCCTGGCGTCAGTAAATGGAGACGGTACTGCATTCGGAATGAAACCGGCTTGGCTCTTTGGTTTGGGCCTCTCATGCAACACCTCCATGTCATGCGCTCTGCTTAGGCTTTGCTGAGTGCCGGTGTAGTCAATAGACAACCACTTCTTTCAAAACGTAAAAATCGCTGGACAGGTCGGAAAATTCACAGTGCTGGTTCCCGTGAGGTTATTTTCCAGACTTGTGAGTTTGGTATCCAATCTGGAGGGTTGAAAAGTTCCAAAAACGGGTCATTGAACAGCCAATGTGGAAGTGCGTTTGCACTGCTCGGCATCATAGCGGTGAATCGTAAAGGCGCCGTGTATCTGCCTTACCAGAGAACCTCCCAACGAACGCGTTGTGGCCTTCAACTGAAAACGTAAGGCTAAACGAAACACTTTGAGCTCTAACGTAGTCAACCGTTACCCGCAACCTGACGTACAATTTGTGTGAGGTCACCTGACCCCTCGCATGCTCAAGATCAAGGCTTTATGATTGATTAGCCAAGGTGTAGCTTCCGCGACTCAAAATTGCTAATCAATTATTCAATCAATATCATTTCATTTGTACTCATTGATTGATTGATTGATGAATTGATTGATTGATTGATTGATTTTTGGGGTTCAAAAGCCGAAGCTACACTTGGGCGATGAGGCGCGCTGTAGTGGAGGGCTTCGTATTTATGTCGATTACCTGGGAATAATAAATTTGCGCCGAAATCTCCGCACACGGGTATTTCCGCTTTTCGCCTGCATCAAAAAAGCAGCCACCACTACCGGGACGGAACTGGCTCAGCCCCACAATGGCAAAACCACCCAGCCACCCCGGCGTATGTTACAGCTTTCTAAAATAAAGCCTAGATGCAGGTCGCAAATGGTGATTGGTTAGAGCGGCAAGTTCGAGTAACCTAAGAAGGAAGAAAAACACCCATGGGACTAGGTGTAGCAGTGCTATTGAGAACCTACATTCGGCGATGAGAAACCAATGGCTACATATTCACATGATTTAGAGGGCGTAGCTGCCTTGGCGTGTTTTAAAGGTTTTTACCATTAATTGCATATAAAGCTAACGAAAACTGGTTGGACCCACAAACAAAAGCTAGTGCAGGGTTCCAATACAGAAGCAACGTTCAGACACTGTAAATATCGGTTACAGCTACTTCATCGTAAGCATTAACATAACATGCACGCTTAAAGAGTAGACAGGTCCTTTACTCGTTTTATACGCTCCGATCACCGACAGAGAAACAAAAGCTACTTACGCGCACACAATCCAGCAGTTCTAACACTACATTCGCCGGGCACAACCAGGAACTTAAGCGAGATATGCAATAGACACGTTATCTATCCAGCGTGTTATCAAAACATTTAAAAAGGCTGGTTTCACAAGAATTGCAAGTGTACAATTGTCGAAAAGAAAGAAGCGTTTACCGTAAAAACCGTTACACTATACCCAGGAATTGTGGCTTTACAATTACCACAATTTTATCTGACCATTTCAATTCGTTGGCCTACTATTTGAAATTTGTATCGGTGCATATTACATTGTTTTCCCCTGAAACGCCACCTCCTGGCTCCAAAAGAAAGTTACCGAACGTGAGACATAGTCACGCGAGATTAGCAATATAATAACGATAGATCAAATGAGTTGCGGTATTTCACAATGCTAGTTAAACAGAGAGCCTTCTTGTATTAACGCAATAGATGGAAGGGCAGTGGTTTCCGCGCCCGGAATAACAGCCGTGTTGGTTCATTGTGGTAACTGTGGCTTATTATTCTTATAGCACGCCTTTCTTAACTCCCGAGAAGATCGAGATGAGAGTTGCTGACATTAGCGGCAGGGCGAAAACATCAGCGACGTACGTTTCTCATGAAGGTATTTTCCCCAACTGCTCCTACGAACAACTTTCTAATTATGCTAGCTTGGCTTACTGTACACCTAATATGCCTATTTCTTCATCTATAATTTCTAATGAGCTCGCTGTACCAGACATTTAGCTATGCAAAAAAAGATTTGACATTTGCGACTACCTCCGAGCAACCATTTTCTTTAACATTGCCGTATGAAAGCTAGCTAAGAAACGTAACTCCATGTTTGTAACTATTTCATATTTGTCACAAAATCAGCGGTGATTGGTCTTACGGGTTTCATGACAATTACAATTGTAAGTGTTTAACATTGCGAAATTATAATGTTTACTTACGACTGTGATGTTGTAAAATTGCTTGACCCCCGTGGTGCAGTCGATATACGAGCTAACAGGCGGCCAACAGTTATAGGCCAAAACAGCGTCATCTGTAGGTTGATCCGCTGACGATGTGATGAAGCAATTATTTTTGTATACCCGTATAGTAATTACCTGCTCGCCAGGCACTTTTAGGGTTCCAGCCCAATAACCCTTTATATATACTGGTCTGCGAAAAAACGTCAAATGCATTAAAGGATTATGTTATTATTTCTCTTTGGTGACGAAGTGTTCAAATCAACAGTAACGTTGTCCATTAGATAGTGCTTCCTTCAGCTCATGACAGTAACTCTGTGAGCGTATCACTCCCGGTGGACACTCCCTTTCGAGTTTAACCTAAAAGGTTTTATTTTTCGCTGCACTCAAAATTCCGCGTAAAGTACGCAAAAACAAACAATCAATCGCCATTGCAAAAGTGAGTAAGATAAACACAGCCGACCAACGTCGTCTTGTTAGTATGTGTTGCCTGCCGCCTCCCGCGCCGAGAGTCAACGTTCTGCAAACAAGCGTTCATAGCGCCACATGGGCTTGTAGGGCAGTTTTCGCAGTGACACTTGCGATTAGTACTGCTGAAAGGCTTTCCACCAGATTTTACTACCGAGTATACGTCACTGCTTCCTACAGATAAGCGTTACTTCCATAATCCTGCTTTCGAATGTCCCGTTGGCATGAATTGAGCTTTCTCTTCGTGAGAACAATGTTTCTACCCCAATAGGACATAATGGGAAATAAGCGTTTGCAGTACAGCTTTCATGTTAGGAACGGGGCTAGCCTACCGTTCAGCACTTTGAAATTCTGCCGGGTGCAGCTCCGCCGCTACTAATTCAACGTCGAGACGGCGGAAGATCACTTGTAGTCTCGTGGGGTGTGGGACCGTTTATAGACGGCTGAACGTGAGTGTGGGACAGTTTACAGACGGCGGAAGGTCACGTCTTGTCCTGTGGACAGCGAGTCAGCTTCTGGCGGGTAAGCGCATCGGATTAGCCTGTAGTGTTACGTTGTGTCATTGAAAGTAGTGAGAGGGGGATCTGCCCGGTCGTCATTCTCCAATGGTGCGCGGTTTTAGAAACCTCGCACGAACGCTTGGAGCTGCTTGATTGCCGTGCAGTACCAAATGAAAGGCGCCCAAATAATTGATAGGTTTCTGTTGGGTGATTTTGAACTGGAACCTTCATTGCTTTTTTAGAAATTCTTCCCATCATGTACGTACGCCAAGCTGCTTGGTAGTAAGTGATCATGGTACTGGGTTGAGCCTGCGCCATGGCTATGATATTGCTGCTCTTCCGCTTGGAGGTTATGCACTGCTTTAGACTTATGCTCGTGATGAGGGCATTGGGGGCTGCTATAACTGCAGTTTTGGTGTTCGCGTGCGCGTAGTCTGCTGCATCCGTGTGCACCGTAGTGATATATTCTCCTTAGTGCTTTTTTGAGGGCGTGAGATCTGGTTCGTCTTCTCCCGTCATGGTGCTGAGGGTTCATGTACCATGGAAATGGGGGTACTCGCAGCATTGACCTAATCTCACGTGAGATGTCTGACGTCATTTCGATGCTTTGTGGAAGTGCTTACCCTAGGCATTGGAGTACGTGGCGTCCAGGGGGTAATGGCTAGCTGTGTTCTCTGCGCGGTGATGGGGGCTTCAGTCTGTTTTTACTGCAAAGCAGTATATGTCTAAACCCCCAGTTTTTATTCCGGTGTCATCGATTTACTCAGTACCGCTCCGGGGCTCCTCCTAACCACCGCTGACACCTCTTTCAGAACTATATTCCCGTCGCCTCCACCGATGCCCCTTGGGTAAGTTGCGCAGTTGGCAGCTAATGGCGGTATGCGGTGATCAAATGATTGTGAAAAATAAACTGAAGCAGGGATGGGCGTAAAAAATGCACTTACGGTTACTGCAGTCACTTGTATAAAATTTGTGCGCAGCGCGAGCTGTAGCCTTCTCGGTCACGGCGCATTTCTGCTGCGTCTCAGGAAGTGTTCGCGTAACAGCGAATGCACGGTGGCGTGGGCTACTCTGCTGCTAACTCGCACTCCACCGCCGTAGCCAGTCAGCATGTTGCAAATCGTGTTTGAACTTCCCGCGCAAACGTCACGTCGTTTGGATTAGCGCAGCACAAGGGAGAAGCGAGCATGTTGTTGCATAACGTGTTTGAACCTCCCGCGCAAAGGTCACGCGGTTTGGATTAGCGGAGAATGGAACAGCGTCTGGGGAAAGTGTCAGGGGGGAAGGCGTTCATTGGTGGCGACACATGAAACATGTGTGAGGGAAAGGCAGGTGAGAGTCATAGCAGATCGGAAAAACGGTTGCGGTACGGTAACGTCTACTTTCTGGACGCCACCGCCCATGCGCAGAACCTTACCGTATACCGGAACGACTTGGCCGCAGGGTACCGAGACGGTCCGTCGTTCGAAAGCGGGCGGCCGCTTTGGAAGAGTTTGGGAGACGTACGATTGGCTTACGCCTAGTCGAACTGATTGTAAATATCACATCGCTTATGAAAAATGAGGTTGCAACAAGTTAAATCAGCGCGATTCTGACAGCTCAAGTAGCAAGCGAAACACGGTCCAGGCCCAACTGCCGTGGCTTGTTTCGTCGAGCGACGCATGTCTGATAGCTTCTTTTAGGTTAAATAAAGGCGATTCGGCTACATAACTTGTATTGACAGCAACATGGGGCCCGTCTATAAATCGGAGAGTGAGGAACAGGCGGTGTCAGTGCGAGGGACTCTCAAATACACAAAAAACGAGAAACAGCCAGTCGTATGTACTGAGAGCCCAGCTTGACCTGCTGGCACCATTTAGTGAAATGGCGTAGAGGTAAAGTGCCCGCTTCATGTTCACGCAGTCGCAGTTCAAATCTCTGTAGGGGCGTGTGATTCAATACGAGTGATTCAATAGTCAGTTGTACCGCGATAGCGTTTGGTTACACGAAAAGTCATGACTCCGCTTGTGGGTGTGGCAGAGTTATCTGCAATTCAACGCCAGCCTCCCCGCACGCTACCAGCGAGTGCGAGTCGGTCTTGGCACAAAGGTTGCAACGTGAGCGCAGTTGTCCGTTTCACAGCAGGAACTGCACCATTTCCAAACTGTTTCCCACTGAATGGCAAGTGCTGTTGAGTGCAGCACAGTACGATCTACCTATCGCCAGACGCTAATGAAGTAGCCGCTGCCGATCAACTGATTGCCAGCCGCCGCACTCTAACGACAGGCGACTTGTTTTGCTCAGTGTGAAACATTTACCGCACGAGAAAGCCAGCGCTGAATTGGCGTCTGCGTGAACCATTTTCCCAAACAACTTATTCGGTTTTTGTAGTCAATCAAATTTCCTGTTGTGCGATCGCGATTTTATTTATTTTCACATAATTTCAGCCTACTCAGGTTTGCACACCCAAAATTATTGCACCTGTGGCTTTGCTTACACCCTAAACAGGTATACGTTCTGCGTTTTTAACAAATTTTGATGCCCGATCATCTCAGATGATGTCACACTGTTCCAATTGCGTATTTTATTTTTAAGGAACCGAGGTTGCAATAACCGCTATGGCGAAAACTACTATTAGAAGGTACTTGTCAAGGCAATGCTTACGGTACTACTTTCCAGTCTGCGTGAAATTGGTAGTAGCTTCCCACACCGAGGTCCATATTATGGTGACCGATTTGAAATTTGTCCTGCAACAAAATAAAAAAATCCATGTGGTAGTATGTCATTTATCTTTAGCCATGATGCAATGAGTGTTTCGTCAAAACCAACGTCAATAGAACGAAAACACAACCGTTCGCACGCACGTTTGACTCAAGAAGGACGGGGTTGTCTTGACGGCTAACATAACTTAGCACTGTAGGTAAGGCCAGCTTTCAAACGGGTTTTACTAACTTTTCAATGAAGCATAGCTAAGGTAACAAAATTTCCTGCCCACACCCACACCTAAGTCCTCAAAATATTTTAAATATCACATAATTTTGAGATGCTGCCCAATATAAAGAAACAGCAAATTGAGTGAGTTAGTATGAGTTCATCTGGAAAATTGTTAAAAGAAACACTTTGTAACAACAAACGCACGACTAGGTCAGAGAGCGAATATTAGGGAAAGTTCATCAGCTTCAAATAAAAAAAAAATTATGAAATTATGAAACAGAAAACACACAACCTTACTATCATTGAATTTTTGCTTGCAGCCCTGCTAGATCGCAAAAGGCTAGTTCCCTTTGCCAAATGTCATTGCAATCTCCGTCTTTGAAACTGAGATACACCAAACTTCACCTACACAGTAGTACTGTTAAGGCCACGCGAAATGTTCTTTGCTCCAAGCAAATGGGCCTTATTCCAATGACATCATTAACCTGTGGAATGACAGTCATTGCTTGTGAACTATTACTGTCCCCGAAAGGCAACGGGAAGCGACAGGCAGTAGTAGTAGCACTACGCAAACGCTTCTGTTTTATCAGTAACGTACTCACAAAACCCACAGATGTGTCATCGGATATTATTCCCACATCGTAGACGAGTAAAGCGCCACCAATTACTCAAAGGCAATGGGAACAGAACAAGGACCATAGCTTATTCCTGTTGTCCTCTCACGTCCTTTCTATATTTTTAGCGCGACACATGGCAACCATTCAATACAAACTTGCCCAGAAGACCGCCTTGATTTCTACATCCACAGGTCTCTTAGGCATTACGGTAACATGGCTGTATAAAAATGCACAGCCATACGCAAATATAATGAGGACACGAAAATATGAACCACAACACCTGAAATAAAAGAAAATATAGTGCAGATAACATCTCGATTTTGGTATACTTCGAAAGACACAATTCGAGCTTTGTTTTTGTTACTAAGCCGAGTGCTATTTTAACTTGCGTTCCAAGAAATCCCGCTGTTTGGGTGTTTTGGTTGATATTTTCGTGTTCGCGTTGCATTTGGCCATGACTGTGCAGTCACAACAGGAATAGATTGGCACAAGTGACTCGATGATTGCGGCGGTACTGTTCTTTAGCTCGCCAATAGCGAGAGTGGCAAGGCTCATTTCATTTTTCAAAAACGCGGTTACCGGCAGAAGGCAGCTAATCCGTGCGGTTGGGCATAAGATAAAGAAAATACCGCTGCCCTCAAGCCAGCTAAAAAACAGGTGAACTCACATCTGCAGCAACGTTGGCGGATCATTTTATCGACAAGCAACGGGAAAGCAATTATTTCATACGTAGGCTGTTTGTTGGAGTTTCCGCCGGCCACCCATTAGTATTTGTTTTCTCAATGGCCACTGCTTCTTGCGAAAGTGGGATGTGCTTGGCACTATCGCTTTCAGGCGCGCTCAGGAACAATAGCGCCAGGGGACGCGATTTTTCTGCTCCGGTCATGCGTCGCTTGTGGGAAGCTTTTTTCCGTTGCGACTGTGCGGTATCAGGAAGTTTCAGATTCTTCTAACCCGTTCAATTTTTATAGCCGTGATAGAGAAGCAAGACAAGAAGGCGACGTTCTCTTGGCGACAGAAAAAATTGCAGTCATTCTCACTGAACATAACATTTGGTTCATTCGCACTGAATATAGCATTTGCAATATAGCATTTCCTGTCAAGCTACACAAACAACGTTGCAAGAAATCTACAACAAACCGTTTGTAGCCCACAACCTGAACTACTCAAACTCGGCAGCTGTTCTTCCTATCTGTTTTCTGAGCGCCACAATTTTGTGGTAAACATGGCGGCACAACCTGAAATCCAGCCTGTTCTCATAGACAGCAGCAGTGAACTTTTAGACGCCTTGAGAACCTCGTGCGTTAGTCGTACATGCGTAAGATTTGCCACTGCGTGGCGCTGGAGCCATATACGGCAATCCGAGACGTGCTTATTCTACCTGTCTTCTTCATCAAACGCCAGACGTTTGTTTTCTGCGGCATTCAATTACGCCCAAACGAGCGAAGCGCCGGGAGAGGTCGCAATCAGGTTTCGGCGGCGCGTGTCCCTCAATCCTGGGAATTACGGTCCCCCAAATCCTGATGGCATACCTGTACCCATCACAGGCTCCACACCTAGTCACGTGCTTGATACATTAGTGTCTCCCTTAAGTGAACTTGAAAATAACAGATCACTGATGCAAAATACCATATGCGGCCAACAAGAGGAAAAATAGCAGGGTAAAGATTCTTCAGCAGGGAAACAAGGTGTAATAATTGGACCGGGGATCACGCGACAGGAACTCAGTTATATCTTGTTTTGCAGACGATGACACAGTGTATTTAGATGATGTTGTAGCGACACCATCGCCATCATCATCATGAGCGCCACAATCACCATCAGCGGTGCCTGGCCAGGTGAGGAGGGCTACGCACCACGATCATCATCAGTGGACCGGACTGGCACGTAAGCAGTGACACGCGCCACCAGATCGAACACGACCGAGCGCCTGGACGGCCGCATGTCTGCATCCCTCCCACTCCTGGCCAGGCCTACGCTCTCTCCAATAAAATGTAGGCTGCCCCCGAGCCCTACCGAGTCTGCTTCCTACAAGTGGTGACCCGGACGTTCCTTACAAGTGGTGACCCGGAGGTTCCGCGCCATATATCCGGCCAGCGGGACACCGAAATGGCGACGTGGTGGGCCCCGCCGATACCGGTGTTCCACGCACGCCACGTCAGATGATGGCTCTTCAAGTTTGAGGCTACCCTCTGGCTTAACCGCGTTAGTGTACAGCCTCTGAAGCACTCCATCCTCTGGGAGACGCTTCCGCTAAAGCTTCGCTGCGTCCACGTCCTCCCACCGCCCAGCGCCACCCCCTACGATGACCTTCGCGCTGTCGTGCTCGCGAACTACAGCTTCGGGGACGACTGCTTTCGGCCTGCAGGAGATGAGGTACCGGCACGTTCTGCAAACGCTTGGCCGCCGCCTGCTGCACATGGAGGTACCCGCACGGCTGGCGCATACTACGCCGCCACACACGGTACCCTCCGTGCAACCCAGCACAGCGAAGTTCGCTCCCACCGATGCCGACACCTTGGTCTCCGTCTCCAGCGCCGCAGCTGCACCTTTACCGACAAGACAGGCCACCAACGACACAACGGACGCTAACCAACCACGGCCTGCCTTGTCCGCTTCTACCACATCCCAAGAAGGCGCCCCTCCGCCGACGAGAGTCGCAGCCGACGTCAATGAAGACGCTCACTGGCCGCAACCGCCCGTCATTCCACCTCCTTCCACGGCAAGCGACAGTACCAGCAAATTTTGCGTCTCCTCGAGCGACGTCGAGACAGAGGCATTCCCAACAGCGCCGTTTACAGAAGTCGGGACTCTATCGCAAAGGCTGCCTCCCAGGCAAGACACGTCCTCTGCGATATCGCCTACTCGACGCTGCGAAAGGTGTGTGCCTCACATGCTGATGACGTCATCCCGCGCCAATTCCTGTGGTCCTGACATCGGATCAAGGACGATGTCATCGGCACACGTGCAGTCAAGCTTCGCAACCGCAGGCAGCCTCGTAGGCGACGCCAAAACCCCTCCCCCCGCGGACGCCTTTCCTCGTCGGCACTCGGACGACGCCCAACAACGATCCGTACACGCCGACCTTGCCAGTATGCTCAGCGCACACGCTTGACTAGCCTCACGATTCCCAGCGACCTTCGGGCCCACAAGCGACGCGCGCCAGACTGGTGCCATATTCATGTGCCCCTAACGCAGTCTCAGCACCACCCTGCACGCGCTCCACAGGACGCGAACTGCGCCGTTTCCGCCGCACACGTTATCGTGCTCTAGGCAAAAACAAAGCTACCTACGCGACGGAGCCATCCAACACTCGTAGGGAGTGTTTTCCTGGCTCCTTGGCTTGCTTTATGGGGAAGACAGCGCAATCAAGCTACATGGGACATCACTTGTGCCTCTGGGCGCTCCTGACAGTTTACGCACCGCCGGACGCCCGTTGCTGCCTGCGACCTCTCCAACACTCCCAGGCAAGGCCGCCCTAGGGAAATGCACATACCGGACGCCCTCCCTGGACTGACTAGGACAGTGTAAGGACATTGACCGCGGACAAATCTTACCGATCACCGGTGCTGTACATACCTGTACATAGTTTTCACATATTTCTCATAACGCGCTACACGCTAGGGGGGAGCCCTGTAGCGACACCATCGCCATCGTCCTCACGAGCGCCACAATTACCACCAGCGGTGCCTGGCCAGGTGAGGAGGTCCACGCGCCACGTTAATCATCACTGGACCGGACTGGCACGTCAGCAGTGACACGCGCCCCCAGATCGAACACGACCGAGCACCTCGGCGGCCGCATGTCTGCACCACTCCCTTTCCTGGCCGGGCCTACGCTCTCTCCAATAAAATGTAGGAGGCTACCGCACCCTACCGACTCTGCTTCCTGCAATGTCACATAACACCGATTTGGAGAAACATCGAAACGTTACGAGCCATGGCCATTAGGAAGTGTTAGGGTTAAAGGAAAAACTTATGTGGTCCGCTGCAATTTCGGAGGCTAGAAGGTCCGTGAACGCTCCGGAAAAAAAGGAACGAGCTCACGGAAAGGCATGTGTGAACGGGGTCGTTTGGTGTGCGCTGGCATCTACCAGGGCCAAGCGACCCTAAAGAGGAAGGAATTTGACCTTGGAGCCCTGTCCAACTTCCTTCATACTGCACATATTGTACAAATTGTTGTGGTTAATGAACTGAAGGAATTTGTAGTAGTGTATTTATTTGTCTTAACAAGTGAATGCTTTACAAGGAGTTCATATGTAGGTAGCTATTGAGGCCTGCAGTAGTAATTTACGGATATTCTTAATACTTCCTTCTGCAAAAACACCAATTTCTCATAATTTTGCTTAGTAGTTGGGCCCCGTACTAATGGGCAGTAATAAAGCTCCGAAACAAGAATAATACAATGTGTTTTTAACCCTAACGCCATGATAACACGAATGTTATATAGACAACCCAGCATTTTGCGTAATTCAGCTGTTTACGTACTTGTGTATGCCATGATAGATTATTTTCAAAATAAACACCTAAAATCTCTGTGCTTTTGATTGCCTGAGTCTGATGTTCGGATCGATCAAGTCTATAGTACGATGGAATGGTTTAATTACCGGTGTGAACATCGCACTTGGTTTACATACAATTAGTTGTTACCTATTGATATTGCCGCGAACCATGTATGGGTTTGTTTATTTATTGTTTGTTTTGACTGCCCGGCCACGCCCGGCTTCTATTTGTGTCCCAAGCGAAACGCGTCTTCCATTCTTAATTTTCTCCGGTAGTAGACCGAGCTCGGGTGGTAAACCTTGCAGGCGGCGGCTGGCTCTTGTTGGACTGGCGTGGCGGCTTCCAGAGGTTGTAGTGAGCATACAGGGTGCGTACCCAGCACCTCCACCAGATGTCACGAAGTCAAAGACGACGCAGTTGTCTCGAGAGAAAACAAGTTTATTGGAGCGAACTTGTGCACCCCTAACAACTCAAAGAATACACAGGCGGCGAGACAGCAGTCAGGAAAGTGACGTGCGCTGGCGGGCGTCGAGAGTCGAATGCCGGAGCGTCTGGTTTTCAGGCTTTTACCTTTTGGCGCGAGTGTTTCTGGAACCGTCGATTTAGATCCAGAACATTGTAGATCAAAGATTATTCTGTGCTAGTGATGTGAGGGCGAAACAGTCTGCTTATCTGAACGAGATAGCCCGTGCGGCATAGAAGAAGAAAGAACGGAAGACGCGCATCGCTTGAGACACAGATAACAGAGCCGGGCGTGGCCGGGCAGTCAAAACAAACAATAAAAAAACCCATACATGGTTCGCGGCAGAAGACGATGACCTCAACCCCGACGTCCAAGGATAGCTTCAGCGTGCGGAGGAGGCCCGCCAGCTCGCTCGAATTCGTACAACGAACAAGCAGCGGGTGGATGCCAAGCACTACAACCTCCGAAGCCGAGACGCCGAATACCACACAGGGGATTGTGTTTGGGTTTGGACTCCCATCCGACGACGTGGACTCAGAGAGAAGCTTCTGCGACGGTATTTCAGACCCTACCAGATTCTACGACGTGTCGGCCAACGTACATACGAGGTGATCCCCGATGGTGATTCCAGAACATCACGACGACGCACGCGGCCCCACGTCGTCCACGTGGTTCGCTTGAAGCCTTACTATGCAAGAATACACTTTATAAGCGACCCCAAACCATCCACCGCCGGCGGCGGCGTCGGCGTCCGCAGTGCTCCTCTATAAAGAAACAGCATCCGGCGCCAGGTTTCGATCCGCGGACTTTGCGGCCGCAGCGCTACGCTCTACCGATCAAGCCACGGACGCGACGGTGATATCAGTGTTGACGCGCCTTATATCTTTAACGCATTCAAACTACGTCGTCAGCGGCGTGCGTTGGCGACTCAGCGGCGTTATAGCGGCTTGATAACTGCGTGGTGTACACGTGATACTACAAACCCGATGGAAGAGATGGAAGAGAAGGCGGCGAGGCGGTGGGCTGCGGGGGCCGAGCGCAAGCGCCGCAAGCGGGCCGACAACCGTGCATTCGCACTTTCACATTCTCCCCCTCGTGGAAATGCGGGGGAATTTTTTTGTAGCGTAAGCTTCACTGGCCGAGGTTGAGCAGTTTCGCGTGTGCCGTGAATGGCCTTTCTGCGCAAGCGCGAGGGACATTCGATTGGAATTAAT
Source organism: Haemaphysalis longicornis (assembly GCA_013339765.2). Lineage (NCBI taxonomy): Eukaryota > Metazoa > Arthropoda > Arachnida > Ixodida > Ixodidae > Haemaphysalis > Haemaphysalis longicornis. Next base: position 123,255,602 of record CM023449.1, read on the forward strand.
TTTATTTGATTGCATTGGATTGGCTTGGATTGGATTTCGATTGGATTGGATTGGATTAAAGTGAATTGTGTTGGATTGTGTTGCGTAACAGCCGCGGCTCACGCACTGGCGCCGGTGCGTGCCCAGGTGTGCGCCTCAATTTCGCAGTAGCCAAATCTAACGCTGCACCGGAGCTGCTTCATAGCCGTTTCGCGTGGCTCGTGAAGAGCCGTGCTGAGCATGCGCGAGGAGCAGTGACTGGACAGGACTTGACTGGACTGGACTGGACTGAACTGGATTAGACTGAATTGGTCTCGACTTGGCTGGACTGGATTGGACTGGATTGCTGAACCTTAGCTCACGCTACGTATATCCTGGCATAGCAAAGCTAAGCCACTACTAATTTTTTAGATGCAACAGCATCTCATGCTCGCCCTCTGTCCTTCCTGCGTCTGTCCGGCGTTGTCCGCACAGCTGCGCGTCTCCTCGTCTCCTCTCTCCGATAGCGAACACTCTCTCCCAAACAGCTGCCGGTTGGAGCAGCGCGCTCTCACTCTGTTGCTAGGCGCCGGTGGGCGGCGCTGCGGTCGGCGCTGTGCGCGCTACGCATTTGCAGTACTCTCTCTCTCTCCCTCTCCACGCTCTCCTCTCCTTCGGGCGCTGTGAATATAAAGCGGCATGCCGCGCTCCGACGGTCGTAGTCGACGGTCGTCCGCGTTACGCTTGCACTCTCTTGCAGTACTCGACGATTGCTTGATGCAATAGTTGAGCCCCTAAATGCGCACTTTACGGACAACAAGGCACTCATTCTCGTCTGCAATAAAGACCGTACCTGAGCATACGTGTACTGCATGTGCATTGCATAGTGAAAATGGAAAATTACGCCCACCTCCCCTTCGCGTGAGAATCCCTGCTATAAGCGTAATCAATACGATGGAAAACGCCAATGGAACCCCCCATGAGATGCGTTGCATCACACCAGGGTTCCAACGAGGAGAGTTAGGCGTAATTTTGTTGTTTGTTGAAACTTTCTTTTATTTCATCATCGGGTCGATGCTTTGTTAGAGGGGAGGGGGTAATGCTGCGAACCATGTATGGGTTTGTTTATTTATTGTTTGTTTTGACTGCCAGGCCACGCCCGTCTCTGTTATCTGTGTCCCAAGCGAAGCGCGTCTTCCATTCTTCATTTTTATGCCGCGCGGGCTATCTCATTCAGATAAGCAGACTGTTTCGCCCTAACGTCTCTAGCCCAGAATGATTTCTTTGATCTACAATGTTCTGGATGTAAATAGACGGGTCCAGAAACACTCGCGCCGAAAGATAAAAGCCTTCAGAGCAGACGCCGCGGCATTTGACTGTCGACGCTCGCCTACGCACGTCACTTTCTTGACTGCTGTCTCGCCGCCTCGGTATTATGTGAGTTGTTAGGGGAGCACAAGTTCGCTCCAAGAAACTTGTTTTCTCTGAAGACAACTGCGTCGTCTTTGACTTCGTGACAATATGCAACCAGTGGTACAGAATAGGTAAGCATTGGTTGACTCTAGTTTCCAAATGTGACAAGGCCATACCGATTAAATATAGTGCTGTCATCGGCATACATTATTATTTGTGGGAAATCAGGTATTATGCCTGGATCATTTATATGCAAATTTATAGCATTGGTACGATTATCGACATCTGTGAAACACCATTTGGTTTTCGAAGTTGAGCTGAGGGTATACCGTTTAGTAACACATACCGATACTGATTTGTTAAGTAGTTGGAAAATAATTCCATGGAAATACTATGAAGTCCTTTATTCTCAAGGTTTCTTAGAAGTATTTGGTAATTTACCGAATTTAAACGCTTTCTGTAGATCAAGAAACAGGGCAATAATGTGCATTCTGCATTCAGAATTCACACTTATCTTCAACACTAATGTCCAGCAAAGCCATTTCGGGTGAGCTGGTTTTCCCAAACCCATTGTGTGCAACGCAAACCAAAATATATACCTAAAAAACTTTGTAACCGCATATTTAGAACTTTCTAAAATACTTTGGAAAGAACAGGCAGCACCGAGGTTTGTCGATAATTATTCGTCACGTCCTCGTTTATGAACTGGAGTGACCATCGCTATTTTAAATTTGTCGGGAAATATTTCATTGACGATCATCTAATTACCAATTTTACAAAGCAATGGATAAGATCGATAACGTTTTTAGAGGGCTACCTGGATATCACCGAACCAGGCAGCAGTATTGGGTTTGAGGTGGTTCTTGAGTTGTTCTTGATTACCGTTCTTGAGTCTATCAACGAAGCGTCGACCATGGAAGGGACGCTGGAGCAGCGCTCCCGACAGTACGACCGCAGTCAGAGCTGCACGTCGGTGGACGTACTCTCCTCTGCCTTGGCCACCATCCCAGACGCATTGCGTGAGCTCATTCTTTTGGTAGTCCGGGAAGAACTTCGCCGACCGCATCTACCACCGGCTTTGCCGACATATGCCTCGCTATCACAAGTCGTTCAGAAAGAAGTGCGGCAAGCGGTTCAGGAACCAGTTGAACTCGACATGCCGGCATCTCGCAGCTCCGCTACATACGGTGCCGCTCTCCAGGAAACCTACCCGTACACCACTCCGAACGTCACCATCGCAACGCCTGCTCCGTACGCCACTCGGAACTTCGCCACCGCAACGCCTGCCGCCACCTATGCCGCGTCTGGTGACGGTGCCATGAATCCTCGCCAGCCGGGATATCGACGCACCACGACGACCGTTCGGAAGACGGACTTGCGGCGTGCACCGGATAGCCGGCCACTGTGTTTTCATTTTGGTGAAGCCAGCCATCTGTACAGTTCATGCCCATACCGCCGAGCTGGTCTCCGTGGTTTTCATCCCAACGCACCCTGCCGCGAAACGGTGAACGGCCACCTGAAATTCAGAAGTACCTGCTTGCACAGCATAATTGGTCGACGTCTAGTCGTGAGCAAGCAAGGCAGTCGTCGTCATCTTATCGTTACCGGTCGCCCAGCCCTCGTCGCCCCTCCAGCTCACCCCGGCGCCGCTCGCAGAGCCCGCATCGGGAAAACTGAGACCAGCGGCCTCTGGAGGTGGGGTCGCTGAAAGGGAAGCCGGTGAAGATCATCCACGACGCTCTCGACGACGTACCGCTATAGAACCGACGCAAACAGAAACCGACCGAAAACGAGCCACATCGAATCTTGCCGTGACTATTGACGGTTATGACGTTACTGCGCTAGTGGACACATGTGCCGACTACTCGGTAATCAGCAGCAACCTGGCAGAGGAGCTCAAGAAGGTTTTCACGCACTGGAACGAACCCCACATTCGCACCACGGGTGGTCATCTGATCGCGCCTACAAGTCGTTGCACAGCTAGGGTCGGCGTCCGTGGCTACACCTACGTCGCTGACTTCATCGTACTTCCAGAGTGTTCCAGGGATGTAATACTAGGCATCGACTTCCTACAAACAAACGGCGCCGTCATTGACCTGCAAACTTCTACAGTGACATTCTCGACAGCAGGAGCCATCGCTGAAAATGACGCAGAAGGGGAAGTCCGCGTCCTCCGCGTAGTCGACGACGACGTCGTGGTGCCACCCCGAAGTAGTGTCGTCGTCTTCGTGAAAGGGGACGTGCCTGAATGTTGCGAACAATTAGTGGGAGGCAACACAAACTTGCTTTTAGAAAAGGAAATTTGTGTTACAAGGAGCCTTGTCAACCTGTGTGATGGCTCCACAAGTGTCGTACTAACAAACTTTGGAAACAGGCTCCAACACGTCGCAAAAGGAACCGCCATCGCCTCGCTCTACGAGTTTCTTCAGTGGACAGAACTGCATGCAGCGGAGGCAGACCGGACCGATGTATCGGGCCCGAAAGACATCGTGGGGTTAATTAACATCAACCCAGATCTCTCGCCAGAACAGAAAAAGCAGCTGACAGACCTCCTCGGGGATTTCCGCGAGTGTTTTTCAACTACTTCGAAGGTCGGACAAACCCCTGTTGCCAAACACCGCATAATTGTAGACGAGGCAACAAAGCCTGTATGCCAACACCCATACCGCGTATCCTACAAGGAGCGTGAAATCACCCAGAATCAAGTAAAAGAAATGCTAAAAGATGATGTAATCCAACCATCGAAAAGTCCGTGGGCATCCCCTGTGGTGCTAGTCGAGAAGAAAGACAAAACGTTGCGCTTCTGTGTCGATTACAGGAAACTGAATCGTGTTACGAAAAAAGATGTGTATCTATCCGCTCCCGCGCATAGACGATGCCTTGGACCGGTTGCGCACTGCCCAATATTACTCGTCCTTAGAGCTTAAGAGCGTATACTGGCAGATCGAGGTTTATGAGCGAGACCGCGTTTGTCACACCCGATGGGCTATACGAGTTCAAAGTCCTCCAATTCGGTCTATGCTCAGCACCCGCTACGTTCCGGCGAATTATGGATTCTGTCTTGGCCGGTCTGAAGTGGCACTCATGCCTCGCTTACATTGACGATGTCATAGTGTTCTCCGCAACATTCGAAGAACATCTACAGAGGTTGCGACTGGTCCTAGAAGCCATCAAATCCGCTAAATTAACTATAAAACCTGGAAAATGCAACTTTGGCTACAAGCAGCTGCGGTTTCTAGGACATGTTATTAGCGCCGAAGGAGTCTCCCCAGATCCTGAAATAACGGCAGCCGTTGCAGGTTTTCCGAGACCAGCAGATAAAAAGGCCGTTGGCGCTTTCTGGGCCTTGCCGGGTATTACAGGCGCTTCGTCGAAAATTTCTCGGATATCGCGGAACCACTGACGCGACTTACCAATGAGGAGGTACTATTTGCGTGGCAAGAGGAACAAGAAGTGGCCTTCAATGACCTGCGAGACCGGTTACAAACAGCAGCCAATACTTGCCCATTTCGACGAACATGCGGATACGGAAATCCACACAGACGCCAGTAACGTCGGTCTCGGCACCGTCCTCGTTCAATGGCAAGACGGAGCCGAAAGAGTTCTAGCCTACGCCAGTCGCACTCTGTCGAAAGCGGAGTCGAATTACTCCACGACTGAAAAGGAGTGCCTTGCCGTCGTCTGGGCCATCAGCAAGTTCCGGCCGTATCTTTATGGCAGGCCGTTTAAAGTTGTCAGCGATCACCACTTGTTGTGCTGGCTTGCAAACCTGAAAGACCCATCTGGACGCCTTGCTCGATGGAGCCTCCGGTTGCAAGACTATGACATGACAGTAGTGTACAAGTCGGGACGTAAGCACAGTGACGCTGACTGCTTATCCCGGGCGCCCATCGATTCAGGCAGCCCAGAAGCCGACGACGACGTTCCCTTCCCTGGCCCAACTCCAAAATGGCCCAACTCCAACGCGCCGACCCTGAACTACTGCTGCTTATAAATCATTCAGAAGGCATCGATGTCCGTGTTGCACGTGCATTTACCCGGAACATCTCGTCATTCAGTCTTCGGAATGGCGTGCTCTACAAACGGAATTTTGGGAATACGAAGGACTCGTTCCTACTGGTCATACCAACAGCCATGCGGCCAGACATTTTGTACGCCTGTCACGACGAAACCTCCGCAGGGCATCTGGGTGTTAGCCGTACTCTAGCAAGGATTCGTCAGAAGTATTATTGGCCCAAATTGTTGCGCACAGTTCAGCACTATGTAAAGACCTGCCGCGACTGCCAGAGAAGGAAGACTCCACCTCTGAAACCAGCAGAACTACTTCAACCGATAAAGCCACCTAATGAGCCTTTTCAACAAGTCGGCATGGACCTACTGGGGCCATTTCCAACGTCGACGAAGGGTAATCGATGGATCGTGGTCGCGACTGACTACCTCACACGGTATGCGGAGACAGCGGCTGTCTTACGAGCAACCTCGGCTGAAGTAGCACCGTTTTTTGCGCCCAACGTCGTTTTGCGGAATGGGGCACCATAGCTCGTCAAAACAAAGAGAGGTACAGCTTTTACAGCGGACCTCATGCAGTCCGTTATGATGCTGACGGACACCACCCACAGGCGGGCTACTGCATACCATCCGCAGTATAACGGCTTGCCGGAGAGACTAAACAGGACCCTCGCCGACATGCTTTCCATGTATGTCGACGTCGAGCACAAAACCGGGGACGAAATTTTGCCATACGCCACGTTCGCTTACAACACGGCAGTTCAGGAGACCAGAGCAATTACTCCTTTCCAAATGGGTTACGGCCGCACCGTTACGACTAGCTTAGACTCCATGCTACCGGTTCATGAAGACGAAGAGAACATTGACATTGATCATCATCATCATCATCATCACCACCACCACCAGCCTATCTACGCCCACTGCAAGGCAAAGGCCTCTCCCATTATTCTCCAATTACCTCGGTCCTGTGCCAACTGTGACCAATTTATCCCCGCAAACTTCTTGATCTCATCTGCCCATCTAACTTTCTGCCGCCTCCTGCAGCGCTTGCCTTCTCTAGGGATCCACTCTGTTACCCTCAATGACCAGCGCTTATCTTGCCTTCGCATTACATGCCCTGCCCACGTCCATTTCTTCTTCTTAATTTCTACTAATATGTCTTTAACACCAGTTTGCTCCCTGACCCACTCCGCTCTCTTCTTGTTCCTTAATGTTACACCTATCATTTTCCGCTCCATTGCCCGCTGAGTCGTTCTCAATTTAAGTTGAACCCTCTTAGTGAGCCTCCAAGTTTCTGCCCCGTAGGTGAGTACCGGTAAGATGCAGCTGTCATACACTTTCTTCTTCAGCGACAATGGTAGGCTGCTATTCATTATCTGAGAATGTCTGCCATATCACCCCACCCCATTCTGATCCTTCTAATTATCTCTGCCTCATGGTTGGGACCTGGGGTCACAGATTGGCCTAAGTAGATATATTCGCTTACCACTTCCACTGCCTCGCCGCCTATCTCAAATTGCTGTGCTGTCCCGAGGTTATTGATCATTACTTTAGTTTTCTGCATATTAATTTTCAGGCCCACGGTTCTACTCTGTTCGCCCAGTGCGGAAAGCATGCTTTGCGATTCGTCCCCCGAGTTACTTAGCAAGGCAACGTCATCAGCAAATCTGATGTTACTGAGGTATTCTCCATTAACCCTTACTCCCACCTGTTCCCAATCCAACGTTCTGAATACTTCTTGTAAGCATGCTGTGAATAACATTGGAGAGATTGTGTCCCCTTGTCTGACACCCTTCCTTATAGGTATTTTACTGCTCTCCCTATGGAGGATGATGGTAGCTGTAGACCCATTGTAGATATCCTCTAGTATTCTTACATAATGCTCATCTTCCCCCTGGTTCCGTAATGCCTGAATGACTGCTAGCGTTTCGACCGAGTCAAATGCTTTCTAATAATCTATGAAGGCTATATATAGGGGTTCAGTATACTCAGCGCACTTCTCTATTACCTGATTGATCGTGTGAATATGGTCCATTGTTGAATAACCTTTACGGAACCCTGCTTGTTCTTTAGGTTGACTGAAATCTAAGGTTGCAGAAATTCGGTTGGCGATTACCTTGGTAAATACCTTGTAGACGACTGACAGTAAGCTGATCGGCCTGTAATTTTTCAAATCCTTCATGTCGCCTTTCTTATGGATTAGGATGATGTTCGCGTTCTTCCAAGATTCCGGTACCATTGCGGTCATTAGGCATTGAGTATACAGGTTTGCCAGTTTTTCAAGTACAATTTCTCCGCCATCCTTCAAGAGGTCTGCTGTTATCTGATCCTCACCAGGTGCTTTGCCCCCTTTCATTTCTTTCAAAGCCTTCCTTACTTCTTCGGTCGTTACTGGTGGGATGTCTATCTCCTCTGAACTACTGTCTCGTTCGGCATTCCCCTGTATGTCCCGGCTACTGTACAAATCCCTATAGAACTCCTCGGCCACTGTGACTATTTTATCCCTATTTGTAATGACATTGCCTTGCTTATCCTTAAGTGCATACATCTGATTTTTCCCCACACCAAGACGTCTCTTCACTGCTTTCAGGCTACCTCCGTTCTTTACAGCGTATTCGATCCTCTCCATATTATACTTCCGTATGTCAGCTGTCTTACGCTTATTGATTAACTTCGAGAGCTCGGCTAGTTCTATTCTGTCAGCTCCAGTAGAGATTCTCATGGTTTGCCGTTTCCTGATTAGATCTTTCGTCTCCTGTGAAAGTTTACCAGTATCCTGTCTAGCCATAGTGCCCCCGACTTCTACTGCACACTCCGTGATAATGCGTGTAAGGTTGTCGCTGGCTTCCTCTGTCGTAAGCTCGGCTTCCTCGTTAAGGGCAGAATATCGGTTCTGCAGCGCGATCCTGAATTCTTCTACTTTACGTCTTACTGTTAGCTCATTTATCGGCTTCTTTCGTACTAGCTTATTGCGGTCCCTCCCCAAACCTAGCCTAATTCGAGATCTTACCATACGGTGGTCACTACACCTTACCCTTCCGAGCACTTCCACATCCTGCACGACGCCAGGGTTATCGCATAATATGAAGTCTATTTCATTTTTGTGCTCCCCATTCGGGCTCCTCCAGGTCCACTTCCGATTCTCCCGTTTACAGAAGAAGGTATTCATTATGCGTAGGTTATCCTTTTCTGCAAACTCAACTAGCAGGTCCCCCCTGCTATTTCTACAGCCCAGACCATAGTTCCCAACTGCCTTGTCTCCAGCCTGATTCTTGCCTACTTTAGCATTGTCACATTGATAACTTTGTGCAAAAAGCGGAGGAAGCACGCCAGCTAGCACGGCAGCGGATCCAACGTCAGCAATGCGCCAACGCAGCTCGCTACAATCAGCACAGGCGGTTGGTGTTTTACGAGCCCGGAGACGCTGTCTGGGTTTGGACACCAGTGCGCGCACGCGGATTTTCGGAAAAACTACTGCGTCGGTACTTTGGCCCATATAAGCTCGTGCGCCGCCTTAGTGACGTCAATTACGAAGTTATACCGGACAGTAGCGCTTCTTCCTCGCGACGCAGGACAACTTCCGAGGTCGTCCACGTCATGCGAATGAAGCCTTACTACGACAGAAACTGACCTCACCCTCATCAACAAGAGCGAAACATTTCGGCTGACGCCAAGACTGTGGTTTTACCAGTTTGAAGGCAACCTGCTGCGCCATCTTGTCTTGGCTATGATCGTCTGCAGCACAGCCTAGCATCGAGACGATGCTATCTTAGAAGAGGGGGCAATGCCACGGCCCATCGATTAGCGACAGCCTAGAAAGGAGCTCTACACTTATGACCATCAATGCCGCCAATCCCACCACAGAACGAAACCAAATGCGCGTGTTCTGGCGCATGGAAGTGAAAGAAGAGGAGACTCATTTCGTGTGTGTCGCTCGGCACCAGCATCGCCATTAGCGCTGTGATTTAAGCCTACTTCTGGCATTAAACTAATTGCTTACCAGTAGCGAACCTCTACATTACGCTACAATATTACTTGCTTTTTCGTCTGGTGTTTAAAGAAAGAGTAACAAATATTTCTAACATTTGGCGTTGGCAAGGACAGTATGCCATTCAAAGGGGCCCTGCTAAAGTATAGTCACCAATCTGTATAAAATATTATATTCTGCTACAGTATCTGCCTCACACAGCATACCTTGGGGTGTTGCAATTTTTACACTGGCGGTATATGGCACTTTACCGATGAAATTGTTCACCACTGCTTGTTAAATCTTTCTGGCGTTCCTTTGCATGCGTGAACATACGGATTCGTAGTAGGCAGATTTAGCTTAATAATTTAGCATTCGGCACTAATTTATTTCAATATTTTTTTGAATGCTGCAAGCTTACAAACATGTCGTTTCGACAAAGGAGTGATACTTTTTGTTTTTCGTTTCTGATATGTTGAGTAAGAAGTGTTTACCCAACGACTATCGCACCTTCCTCTCACGTTTTGTACTCCCAGTTTTTTTTTTTGGCAAGGCTTTTTCATAACAAGCTTAGAGTCTGCGAAAAAAGATATTGCCCTTTTTGGGTCAGGTTCACAGAAAACCCAATCCCATTTTGAAGCACTGATAAGTGAAAGGAAGCCTTGGAGCCTGGCTGGCGTTATTCCATAATAAGAGAGCGTGGGGGGATATTGTTTATCTATTGTTATGCGGGCTCGCAACAAGAAAGTGGGAGGTGGTCATTGATATCGGCGCCTATCAACCCATCATATTGGGGGGTGGGGGGTACATTTGTTATGTACAAGTCCGGGAGCGTTGCAGTGTGTGGTATGTAAGGCGCGTAGCTGATATGATGGCATTTTGGGAAGCATATGTGCTAATAAGAAAGTCCAGGTCTCTGCTCTACAGAACGTGTGCAAGCATGTTAGTGTTCATATCAATCGTCAGTTCAAATGAGTTGCGGGTATTACGAAAGATATGCGGCATATTTTTAAGAAGGTCCAAAAAACTGTGCTTTGATGCCACATGGTGGTCTTTACACAACAGCAATTGAGGAAGATTTAAAACGCACATCAAGACATTTCACATTTTGGTCAACCAACACAAATTCAGGAATTAAGTGGATTAACTCGTGCTACCATCGCCCTAGGACATGCGGCGACCCCACCACGTATAAACTTTCTGTTTATACTTCCCCGCTTAAAAACGTCTATTTCATCGGGAGCTTTGTCGTTGGCGAGAGTGTGGACATATTGTTCCCGTACGGCGCGGTTACGGGGAGAAATGGGTCGGCGCCTGAGGTGGCCCAGGGCGGGTCGCTCCCAGGGTGGAATAGCAGGTGGAAAAGTGTCAGCATTAAAAGTACTGTTTAATGTGTCCCACTTCAAAATAGATTGTCCTTGAGGCACGTGTTCAAGGTGCTTCTGAAAGCATCCATGAACGGAACAACAGCAGCGGTGGCCTGGACCTGCCCTGACATCCCCCAGCTTAATGGCTCTCGCAATATAACAAACACATACGGTCTCACTGATGAAGCCGAACTTTTCGGAATCCTCGGCGCCATTCAGGCCATACAAAGTGCGACCTCATTTATCACCACCAACAAGTTCCGTGTCATCACTGACTCCCATGTCGCTCTACGAGAACTGAACAGGTCCTTCTCGCCCAATTCTACGGCCACCAACATTCTTTACAAAATTCCCGACCTCACTCGCGAAGGGTTCAAGATACGCCTGGTCTGGACTCCTGCTCACACATATGGAGCGGACGGAAACCATTCGGCGCATAATGCTGCCCGGGAGTGTTTACGCAATCCTCCCATGGTTCCCGTGTCCATCCAAGGAAGACCTGAGCCCCAACAAGCATGCGAAATGGACTGGCAGCAAAAATACCGTCGAATTAAGAACCTCAGCCGGCAACGGCTTGCCGACGCCTCACCACCTGGTTTTCTTGCTCCTCTGCAGTCCCTGCCAAGAACAGGAGAAATTTTCGCTAATAAAGTCTACGCTGACTCGGCCTACACTCCGGACGTCATCTCCAAATGGACAACACATAGGCACCTTGCTAGTCCTCGGTGCCCCTACTGTGGCAGCAACAATACACCGAACCTTCCCACCTCATCTGGGCTTGTTCAGCTTACTCGACTGACCGCGACCAGTTCCTAACGACGCACATACGCCCGACCACTTTTGAAGAACATGTCCAACACGTCAGAAACAACCCCCAAATTTTACATAAAATTACAGAATTCGGTCTCAAAACAGGTCTCTATAAAGTAGTATGATGGCGGATCGTTCACCCTGTCTCTAGATGTACCCCCAAACACACCCCTTGGGGCTCCTGAACGGCTCCTTTTGGATACCCCAATCATGATCGTATTAGAGTGCCCTCGTCACAACTTCACCTGGGCATATCGTGCTAAGTGAACGCTCACAGTGCAGTGCAGACTTTATATGAACAATCTTCCCCTCCCCTTTTCCCCGTGTCCCACACCAGGGCCTATTGGCCTCCTCCTGTAATAAAGTCATCCATTCCATTCCATACTTCCCCGCATTTCGTTTATCACTCAGCTTCGTTTCTTATGCTCCGCGCATTTAAATGAATTGCTTAAAACGCACTAAAAAATGGGCGAAATGTTTTGGTAAACAAATAGTAGCCATAATAGTTCATGCCTCACTATGGTTGGGTTAGAACTAATGTGCGATCTAGCCCTTCCCGTCTGGTCATTTTTTCAATGTCACCCTTTTCGGGAACCCGTAGTAGTGGGAAGCTCTCGATCTTCCTAGCATATATCCTCTCTCCGGCGGTCCACGTGAACGTCCAGCCTAGTTATTCCTTTTTCTGGACAACATCGCCACCTTGCACGTGAAATGCTCATTAATAAATGCGGGTTGAGTTCATCAAAACCACGGTCGTTTGTGGCAATTATATCTTTTCTGGCATTCGTAAGAAAAGCATTTCAATTCTGCCGTAGAACTAATCTGATGATGATATTTCTCGCACAGTGTTTTGTTGTCGGTACCTTGTGGCAGATGTCAGTTTCGTTATCCTGGGCTGTTTCAGCAATTACCTCCCCCAATTTTCTTCACCATGGCTGTTGGTGCAACGTAGAAAGGGATGTATAACTTGAATGGTGTTGGAGCGCTGGTATTGCTCCAGCTGCTCCAGCCTTTGCGTTTGCTTTTTGTTCTGTAATTTATTATCCCTGTTCTCCCGTAGCACAACCTCCATTTTGTTCCTGAGAGATGTGAGCTACTTCACTTTTTTCCTTTGGGTTTTCTAGCTGTTTTGGCTCATTTACAACTTCTTCATTCGCTGCCTGTCCATTCATTCTATTTATTCCCTAGCTCTTGTAGTGTCTGGCGCGTCATGGCCATAACTTGTTACGCGGGAAGCTCACTGCTTCGCCAGGACACTTTTTATGTGACAGCGGTGCACTAATCAACACAATATTCGTGATGCAAACAATCACGCGCTCACCTGTCAGAGAGGATACGTTAGGTACGTATGTTAGTGCTTCCCCTTTCAGACTGCAAAAGCACGACGGTACGCCGAAAAACTTTAAGCCTACGCTGCTCCGGTGCCCTCTCGTGGTGAGGCCATCCATTGCACTGCCCGCCCGGCAAGGCAATCGGCGGTGCGGAGGGCGTCCAAGAAATGTGTAGCCAGCGGTCAGATGCGCAGCGATGGTGCGGCTACAGTGGTTCTTCGCTCGGCGTGCCCTTAAGAGGAAGCTCGGATCGGATACTTAAGGCGTGTTGAGAAACAGGACCCATGGTCATGGCACTGCTTAAGACGCAGGTTTATACCTCACCTTTTTCCTCTAGCTCATGATGGTGATGATGGTCCATTGGCACGCCGTCTTCGTCCTTTTCCGCGACATCCTCCAGCCCGCGACAATAAGGCTGACGCCAAGACGCCGACAATTCTTCTAGAAACATCAGTTCAAACAAATAAATTAGTGACTCCTTCCGCAGCTTCGTTGAATTTTGTTCTGCCTTTCGGGCACAGATCATTAGTCGTTTTCTGCTCTAACCGTGCTTTGCGGAACGATGTCGCGGCTTAATTACTGTCCTAGTTAGGGCAGGCAACAAGGGTTTAACAGAAATGTGTTCTGAGGAAGGTATAACAGTATGCCAGTCAAAGTGCTTCACTACATCTGCTTGACCGAGTTTACTCGTGCTTCGACTGCCCCTCCGGTGGCATAGCGCGCCTTCGCAATGTCGAATACTAAGGAGCTTTTGGCCAGATTGACTTGGTTCGAAGTATCCGAGTGATATCTGCAGTTGTGATCCTTGTTTTTGGCCATAAAAGTCCTAATTATTATTCCGCACATTGCGTTTTTCGCGCAGGTTTAAACCGGTGTTCTTTGCGGCAGTGTTCAAGTGGGGAGGCATTTTTTCAGACTTGTTCAGGTGCTCGATTACGAACTTCTGCTGAGGATTCACGCTTTCCACTTTTAAGTGCGAAGCCCCTTTGGGGCTCGGGATGTCGGTGTCTCCTGTTGTCGTCTCCGGCTCATGTCGTCACAGTACTAAAACACCGGGACCTGCGTTTGCCAACGCCTCGCGCTTGAACATAACACGTACTAAAAGAGCACAGAGGGACAATCGTTTGCCAAGCCATCGCGCTACAACGTTGCATATTCGTGGGCAAAAACGCGTATAAAGGACCCATCGGGACGCAAGTTTTATAAGACCTCCTGCTAGAACGCTTCGTGCTTGAAAGGCACGAGTCTTTTACAGCACAGCTGTATACCTCTTCCCCTAAAGGTTTCATCTCCCTGGATAAAAACGCCAAGGCGCCAAGAATACAATGCATGCTTCGCCCCTCCCCAGGTTTCACGTTATTGAAGATGGCCGAGATTTTTTGGATGTACGAAATTACTCCGAGACGTGGGCTTCACGTGTGTGTCAGGGTTACAGTTGCCTACTTGCAATGTGGTTGCTTCCGGTGCTCTCGTCTTCGCTTCTACAGTGATTGCTCTGCGTAGTAGGATGCTTTATCATGGTAGCTGAAGAAGTAGCCAGCAGGCTCCACGATGTTTCGACAGATGCGAGTTGATGAGGGGTTCTACATCTTCGTAAAAGATTGTCCTTCATGTCTTCCTGTCTCATAACCTCTATACAACTCAAGCGCATTTTATATATATTTTCACTAAGCAGGCGCTACAGTCGAGCCCGCTTGTAACGAACCTGAGAGTCATGTGGCCTCCGTTCGTTATATCCCGAAGACGTAGTGAATGGGCCACAGTAAACAAATGTCAAACCACAATTGATTTTCTTGCAAACAAGTCCGTGATGGCTGTTTGTTTCTGCAGTGCAGACTTGATTAGGGCGGTCTCCAGTTTATTTAGAGCAGTCAGCGTGCTCTCCGCCGAGGCCCTTGGCGTAAACAAGTTGTTTAAGGTCCGCTATGTAGCCCATTGAAACAGGAGCGCTTATATGGCGCAGGGCTCAGAAGAGGCTGTCACCCCCGACCAGGCAGCTTTCACCATCTCTACAGCTGAATACAGCGAAACTCGAACCGGCAAGTTGGCTGGCGGGTGGTCAACAGCTATAACCAAGCACTCCGCAACGCGGGGCGTATACGATGCCTTAAGGCACGTATTATTCTCAAATCAAGCGGCTGCACTTTCGAAGGCGGTATTGGGTGGCAGGAAAAGCAGGGTCACTGCCGTCAGGGAAGTTTGAACGTGGTGCGCAGAGCAGTTATCCATCCAGAGCAGAACGCGCCTGCCTTGCCAAGGCATGTAAGGGTAGAACTCGCTCCGCTAATACGCGAATACATCGCGCATCATCCAAGCCTTACCGTTGTGCCTGAAGCGCACGGGCACATAGCTCATAAAGCAACGCGGCCTTTTCGACCTTACAATGGTGAAGGGCATGCGGTGGTCGCTGCCATCCGTGTTAGTGCACAGAAAAGCTGTGACGTGCACTTTGCTATGCTTCCCGCCAGTGCATTTGTGGCCTTTCATAGCGTGCGTTTTATCCGGCAACATCTGGTAAAATAACGCAGTTTCATCTGCGTTTTAGACGCCGCGCTCCGCATAGCTAGAAATAACTTCTCCGTTGTTTTTTTTTTCAAGCCACGCTGCAACAACTTGGTGACTTGCGGAGACCACCTCGCCGACAATCAACTAAAAAAATAATGCCGTGCCGCACCTTGAAGCGATGAAGCCAGCCACTGCCTGTGCAGAAGTCGGGAAAATTCCGATTTCCCCGTTTTGTCTACGGGGAGGTTCGGGAAAGCGACCTGCGCCGTCAGAGTTGGGCCGAAGCCGTCATTTCAACCCACATCACGGCGCCGCCCGTTCGCTGTAACCGATCGGTAGAGCTCAAAGACGTTCCTTGTACGTGGGATTTTATGCCATTGAAATAACGTATATTTTAACGGTCACGCGGGTTTTGTTTGTTATAAGCGAACTTTCGTCTTAAGTGGGGTCGTTATATGCGGGATACACTGTATACGCAACAAATAATGCATAGATATTCATCTGCCTCTTCATATCCCTATTCAAAGCCGTCGAAGTCTAGAACGTCTCGGATCTGTTCATCAAGCCTAATTATGTCGTCCATTTTTTGGGTGAGAGAATCATGAAGGCAGTCAATTGCACTTATTGTCGAAGTTGGTGAGTCCAAAATGCTGTCTCATTTTGGCGAGCTCAGACATGTCTGCCCGTAGTTGGTCTCCGGGATCTTTTAGCTCGCCGACGACCTTGCTGTCGTCGGTAGGCTCAATATCAACAGGGAGGGCGTTCTGGTCACGGAGCTGTTGATGAAGATCTCTGGGATCAAGGTGGTCAGTGGGATTCTTCGAGCAGCCAGCCATGGCGGACGCCGTTCTAGGGCAAGGCCTCCGGGATTAGGAGATCAAAAGGTTGCCGAGGCCTCGCGTGCCTCGAAGTCGCGTGTGCCGCAATCAGGAGTCCAGTGGGCCGTTCTTCTGGGGTTCCCAGCCAAGAAATGATGGGTACACTACCCATTGTCATGGTTCTGCTGAAGACGCTTTTATACCTCTTCTTTGTGTCCCTGGGTCATGGTGATAATTGCACCTCGGCACGCCGTCTTCGTCATTTTCGGCAACAGTGATTTGAAACTGCATCGCTGTCAAATTTTCTTGGTAGTTCATCATATCTTGTCAAAGGATTCCATCACTCTTGAGGCTGTGCGAAACCACGATTTGACAGGTGGCGGCCACTAGCACCACTGCTCTTTCATTTGCCGAGCTAAGCAGATTTGAACTTTATGTGTGTTTGGCCGTACATATAGTACACCAAAGCGGGCCAAAATTCTAATCCCTCCTTGACAACGAAAGGGGCTGAATTGGGTGGTGATTTTAAGGGCAGAGCATTTTACGGGCTAGCCTTGTCGTCGTACCTCGCTAACGGTTGATGCGACTACCGCAATCAGGGTGCGCAGCGAAA
The DNA here is from genome assembly GCA_013339765.2 of Haemaphysalis longicornis. NCBI lineage: Eukaryota > Metazoa > Arthropoda > Arachnida > Ixodida > Ixodidae > Haemaphysalis > Haemaphysalis longicornis. The sequence continues at coordinate 123,272,392 of CM023449.1, forward strand.
TAGCCGACCCAAGTAAAGTATTCTCTACCGGGGTCAGGGTTTCCCGCTGAGGCTTCGAAAATCTACGCGGTTCAAATAGTCATTACCGCTCTAACCTCGTGAACCGCTCGGCGCTTGTCATACATCTCCCCGCTCTTTATTGAAAAGAAAACTTCAGGTACATTTCAGAAAAAATCTGTGTATATAATCGGGCAGTCCCCGCGTTCATTTAGTTAGGGACGCTCGTTGGGTTGTTTTTTACAAGAGTAAACGAAAAAAGCGGCCGCGCAAGAAAACAACGGCGCGTTCGAAATGACACCAAATACAGGTGAAGCCCCGCAGAAGGGGTGTATCTTTATTCGTATACTGATTTCCTAGTTGGCCTTGCGCCATAAACATCCAACCATCATCATCAACAAGCTATCGTCATGGTCGCGGAGGATCTTGTTAGTAATGCCGTCATGGCGAGGCACTGATTTAGTGCGAATACCTTAAATGGCAGCACGAACCCCAGCTATCTTGATGGGCCTATGTAAATCAGCATTGGGGTTCCCCGTATACCCAGGGAGGGGTCGGGGATATATTGCGCCTGGATAGCACACAATTGGTCGCTCTCAGCGCCCTCTAACGACTGGAACAGTGTCGTATGTTGTTAGCTTGAATAAGCCTGCTACTGTCGGAAGCCAGAAGTCTGCTAAGGGTGTTTTAGGTGCTGTCTACCCCCATTAGGTCATGCATAGGCGGATAACATACTCGTATATTTCACTGTTGAGGCGAGCAAGCCAAAGTCACCACGACGCAATCCTGGAAAACCTTCCTGATGTCAGCGTGATTCAACGAGTCTATAATTACTTCACTCCCTTCCTTTCCAACCGTACAGCCCGGCTTGGCGTTGGCGGAGTGGAATGAGACATTATTACAATGGGCAGTAGGAGAACTCCCCAGGACCTCAATGTTGTCTTCTTTCTTGTTCGACCTGGCTATGATTAAACTTCCCCAGATACTCAATTCCTTGCGCGGCCTTCAACATAGTTTATTTGCCGATGATATCACGTTGCGGATGTCTGGGGCGGGGACTACGACATTCTATACACGCTCCACAAACTGTTTACATCGTCCATGTTTGTGTAACCGCTCGAAGTCTGGCGTGTTCTCCACTAAAGTCAGAACTCTTCTCAACATTCTTCAGTTCGCGAGCGCAGAACGCCGTCAAGCTACCCCAGATATTCTTCTGCAAAGCACACGGGCCCAATACTCCTCGAGTTCCACGCATCAGGATATTAGGCCTGCGAATAAAAGCTGATTTTCCGTAACTCAGAAAACATTCGAGGACTAGACTCGAGCCCGGGAGAAATAAGTCACCTCATCTCTCGCAACGCGGATAGTCATCATGGTCCGAAAAAAGTAAAGCACGCAGGGCTTTGCCGGCGTTTATTAACAGACGAATTGGTCTTGTACGCTGTTTCTGGTTATCAAATAAGTTGAATAGGATAAGCATAGTTGCATTATTAGGTAAACTTACAAACCAGTGGTTCGAATTCTTATCACCAAATCTACTGATGCTTTCGAAGCAATTGGTATTCATAACAGCTTTGAGGAGCTTTTGAGCCGCAGAGAATGGCACAACTTGAACAGTTCTCTTGTAGCACAACCGGGAGCGCTATCCTTCAGAAGCTCCACATTACTCACGCCTGACAACATAGGGAAAAGGTGATGCTTACTGACTCACAGCGGGCGCATACCCGTACTTTCTGGAAATATGCTCCCGGTATACAACGTTGCTCGACGCCTAGCATCGGCGGATGCTCTCCACCACCGCGTTAGAGAGGAGAAAAAGTGTTCGACGTCGACACATGGGAATACCGAGACAGAGCAGCCATGAGCATAGTTTCAGCAGATCAGCAGGGTAATTCTACTGCTTCTGGCTCATATTGTACCTGGGTTGTACCATTCACCCAGAGACGGGGAGGAAGCAGCAATTCCACTTCCTATATCCTCCACACCCAATACAGTTGTGACTTATCACTGTGACTTACTTGAAACTTTGAGAAGCGTAGAATTTCGCCCCAAGAGCAGCCCCCTCTTCAAACCTTTACGGGGTCAAAAGGCCGTGACGGCCCCCTAATATGAACGCCAGCGCAATCGCCCTCTCCGGGTAATGAGCATGCTTACGAAGCGGCCCGACGTTTCAGCTAGTAAGACCCCCTCGATCTTGATGATCATTCGCTGGATAGCAGTGGGGGACACGGACAGTGACCTATAGAAATATCAGCGCTCGCTATCGCTTAGGCCGCCTGAAATATCCTGGCGCGCATCCCCCCTCAGTCGGTGGTAGTATCTTGCGGGACGACTCTTTCAGTCGAACACTTTTCCTAACCGCGAAGCTTATAGCCGCCTATACGCATACCTTTACAAAGAATAAAGTAGATGATGCTCTGAATGAGTTCCGCAGAAGCACATCGTATGGGCCTGTGCCCAGAAACACTACACACATCACAGATAATAGTGATAAGTACTCTAGAGCAATGGGAGGCCGTGTTGCTCAGTCGTTACCAAGACACTCAACACAGCCCTGTCCACCAGTCGACGACGCCTGCTAGGGCTCACTGGCTCCTGGCCGCCGGCCGACTGGAAAGGACCGTCGAACACACCTTTAACTCATTAATCCCCAAATGGGCAAAATAAAGTTTTCTCATTGTCATCATTATTGGCTGGGACACTACCGAGTGAACTAGTTTAAAGACTGAATGGTAAAAAGCTCACCCTGAAATATCAAATAGGAAAAACCTTTCACGCCTCCTTGGGCAGTCACTCACTTTGTAAATAGCAGGAAACATGCCTTTTGCTCCCTGCGACTTTGACACTCTTTGCGTCCTCATATATCATTCCAACTAAACAGAAACCATGCCTACCTAACTTGGTGAGGGGGCTCTAAGGAGGCGCTGATGTGCTTTTGTTTGAATGCAATAATTTTCCATTTGATACAACAAGGTAAGCTCTTTTACCATACAGTATTTAAACTAGGTCAATCGGAAGTATCCGAGCCAAATAATGATGAAGACGAGAAAAGTGGGGGAGGTAAGCGGACTAAAGAGAGTGTTCGATGGTCCTTCCCCGTCAGATGGCGGCCAGAAGCCTGTGAGCCCTAGCGGCATGGTCGACCAGGGGTACAAGGCCAACAAAACGTTGCGCCTGTACTCTCGATGCCCGCAGTGGTTATGCTTGTTTTGCATCATCTGAAAACGCAGTAGAGCTTCTTTCTTTTAAGGACGTGTTAACAGCGCATTCCAAATGTAGACGGCTGCGGTTCTCTTGTCTGTTTGCGTATTATTATTGAAGGATTATTGCGAGAATTCGACGCTAACGCTTGTGTCTTAAGGTCTTACTTTCTCGTGGCCGTTCGTGCGCTTCTTGGTCAAGCGAGTATTTCTTCCACATCCGAGCATGTCGGGACGCAATAGGTTACGTGCGCCTAACTTTGATTCTCCCCATCCCACTCACTGCCCATCAACAGTGACACACTTTTGATTTTCACCGAGACGTGAGTCTATCCACGGACGTCTTGAGGGCGGCGCACGTTTATTCTACTACTACTCACGAAAATGCTACGAGGCCTTTTAGGCGCAAGCTAGCAATAAGTTGATATCAGTCATGTCCTACTGTGCCGACACGCTGCGTATACATGGTACCTCGTTACAGGCTCAAAACCACAGAAGAACGTGTTCTGAACGCAGGCCTTATGAATCTTGCTACATGCAACTACGTGAAAACTGCGATACCAAACTGCTTACATTTACCACATCTCCATAACACTAAGTTCCATAACCAGCCCTATAGCGAGCTTTACTGATCCTTTCTCGAGAAGAGCGAAGTGTGCCCTGTGAGTTTCTCCATGTTTCCGTCAGCGCCTATAGGTAAGTGCTAAACTTAACCCTACCGTGATGAGTCTTCAGACACTAGCACAGTGACTTTTGGGCGCCCTTTTATTGATTCATTGTCTCGTGACCGAAAACGGCGCGTACTTATAGGGTGCCACTTAGTTGATAAGTCCATTGCCCCATAACCTCGTATTGCACATTCCTCGGGAAACGAAGTGCCCTCAGTTATGTGATTCGTGCCACCCTGAAGAAGTGTTAAAATTACCCTAGGTACAGCACATGACTTCCTATGCCAGGACGAAAGCGCCGCACGTCATGCCCTCCTATGTGTCATTCCAACTACAGAAACACCTGTTGCTACCCTACGAGCAGCTCCAGAAGGCGCATATTCATGATGATAATAATCACTGGTTCACGCAGCCTTCGAACCAACAGAAATAAATACACGAAATCCCCGAATAATACTGCTCGTCGTCCTTGCGTCTACCACGATGTTCATAAGCGATGGTGGGAAGGCATCAGAAGGAAGCGTGGCCATGGGTATGAGGCGCCGAATACTGCCCTTCTCTATACGAAAGATGCGATCAATGGCGGCTGAAGCCGAAAGTCAACTGTGCACGTACCCAGGCGAGTCCCGATATTCTTTCAAACGAATACAATCGCCGCGTGTGTGATTTATGGACGGGAGAATGGTATAGTAAAAAAGCTGGTTCAGTGGAGGATCCTAAACGCGGCAAAGGTGCATCCATTTTCTTCTAAGAAAACTCGACGGCAGCGCCATGGGCGTAGCTTCTGTGTCCAGCATAGTATTAGGAATAAAGCAATTACCACCAAGGGTGTGTACGATGCGTTCAATTCTTCAACACTGGGAGCGGTACGGTTTCCGGTTTATGGCATACCACAGTTCTACGGAGAAGACCTTTTTAGGCAGCGTTCCCGCTATTGCAGCCAAAGCCATTATTGACAAGAAGCTGTTTTAGTGAGTGCTCTGCTTCCGTGCTATTGAGCATCCACGCAATGGTACCAAGGCAGTCTGCCTAAAAGCAAGATTGTGAAGGCCGTTTCCTATTCTTAGCGTCAAGGCGAGCCTCAGCCCCACCCATCCAGCATGTCGGGAACATTATTTATTCACGTCGTCCTAATTGGATTCCCCCAAATATCCTTAACACTCACTGCGCCATCAATGCAGTTGAACAGCACTTTTGTTTGTTGAATCACCGTAGAACTTAGAAGTCTTTATGCACAGGATTCGCTCTAATATTTGGTCTAGCCGCTTTGTCGTTCGGCATGGCACACCAACGCCGCCTGTATTAACATTGCCTGACGCGTCGCGCGCTTTTCAATGGGAAGGGTAGGGACGCTTAGTTCAGGCACTGATCCACTATGTGGCGCGTGCCGGCGGACATTTCGCCATACGTCACTGCTCGCGAGTCGCGAACGCTGCACCCACTTCTACGACGTGTGTCTGTCAGCTTGCCTGTTAGGCTTCAAGGGCTGTTTCGCTTACATCTTAGCCGCGACGGGGCGCTAGTTCTGTGGCGCACTGGGGATCTCGTTCAACGTGCCGCTCGCTTCATACTTGCTGCATTTTTCCAAAGATAAAGACGGAGGCGGACTGAAATAGTGTAAGAACATACTGATTGTCGGGTAGACATATAGCTAGCAGAAAAACGATATTTTCGGATGGGGCAGCCATTATTGTACTGATATTTTTCTTTCTGGAGTATTTAGAGAAGAAAGAATTGCGTGCACGTTTTTTTATTCAGGCGCTCACTTTCACGATTACTTTCCAATAATATCACGTTCGTGTAAACTTCAGAAAATTATAGGAAACAAAAGGATAAGCAGCTGGGATCCCGCCACGCTGTCCGGGTGCTTCTACAGTATACAGTCCTCAATTTTAGAAGTGCGTACCGATGTGGAGTGCGAACAGCGGAGTCAAAGCAATACCTAAATGCGGAGGGGATAGAGGTGGGATGCCCCACTCAGAAAATTTCAGGGCCTGTGATCCGAGTAGATAAGCGCGCAAAGCCGGCATCAGCCTGCGGCAGCGCAAGGGATTTTGCTTCGTGACAAAGGAAGTTTTATCAGTGACAGACCAAGACAGGCAGGCATGGTGAAAAACAAGAAGGCGTAGGAGCGCCGCCTGGGGAACGCTAAACAAACTTTCCACTATTTTGCATAGTTTCCGAGAAGCGGCGCTGGCTGGCGGACACGAAAGCACGCTGGAAGGCTACGGAGCGGGGAAGGGTAGGAGAGAGCAACAGGAGAGTGGCTGTTTGGCCATTTTTCGCTCACGCGTTAGGCACTGTTTATACAGGCGGCGTTGGGCACACAAACCATCCAGGCGATTTTTCGGTATGAGGGAGCACCAAGTTCACAGTGTTTTTGTGTTTGCGTTTATTAGCCTCCACGCATGGTAGGCAAGAAGTGAGTGAGAGCTGTACCGAGAAGACTAGTTTAACATCCCGGATATAATCTAGAAAGGCACGGTAGGTAGCTCCGTGGACCCACCGATGGTGATTAAAACCTTGCCGTAAAAATATCAAGGCTCCTTTATGATGCTTCTCTAGTGTTCACAATTTCTCTAGCACAGCAGGCCATTGAAGGTTACGAGGGTCTTAGCCAACTGGTGAAAGCTAAATAGAATAAAGCCTGAACAGTTCACATCGAAAAGCACATTAAAATAAAATAACTACCTAACCTTCTCGTTAAGTGAGCTTTTATATCCAACTGACTTTCCCAATTTGGATAATCAGTTTTAATAACCTAAACTATTTCGTCGTATGTATAAAGTCATGTACAGCTGCTAAGCCTGACGTTTAGCTTTCGCAGTTGTTCGCCTGAGAACACAGCTTTTTTGCTGTTTCTTGGCGTCGTGGTATTCCCGATCACGTGCCAACTGCTCCTTCTCTGCACTCCGAAGGAATTCCTTTATTGACGATCACGCGAGAACAGCGAGAGACATAAAGCATGAAGACAAGCTTTGCATTACATAACCCTACATAGCTCAAAAGACTCACATATGCAGGCCCACCCCACGGCTGATACGGTCACCACAAATTCACTCTCCTAAAATATTTCTCGGGCACTTACGACTGCTTACGTGCTTGCAAGTGAAAGTCTCGTTGTTATCAAAAATTTGTGTACTGCAACATCGTTTTCCTTGTTCTATTTACCGCCTATATTTCTTTCTCCTTTGAGGTGAATCTGTTAGACTCTAGGACTATTCGATATTTTCTCTAAAAACAGAGTTTTCCCCGCACGGGGCACCTTGAGTAATATTGGTGACGGTATTGGCGACCCCGCGGACCCTGAGGCCCCCAACATACGCTGTAACCTACCGTGGTGATGTGATCAGATGTGAAGGGTAAGAAACCTCAAACGGTGGCCGCCGGAGCCTAGGTCAAGCTCCGGCGGATGGGCTCCCTGTCTCTTTACCAGGCAGGGAGCTCCGGGACCTCTCTCGGTATTACGGTAACCTGTTCGAAGAAAGTACTTCCAACCCCTGCTCTTATATAATGATATATGGTATTTTCTAAAACCCCCATACGGGATCAGTTCCTGAAAAGGGGCCGCCCCGAAGTATCTTTTCCCCCCTTGCGAACATCACCTTTGCTGAACCAGAAAATTACTCTAGATATTTTGTTAAGGAATCCCATGATAAAGCCCGTACTCTTGCAAATAAATCAGTGTTCTTGATTGCAAAATATCTTGAAGGCATAATTGGGAAATTATATAAGGCGAAAAAACTACGGACTGGTGTAGTCTTTGCCCCTGTGAACGAAACGCCGCAGGCCACAAAGCGTCTAGCTTAAACTCCAATGGATCTTGACATATGGGTCACGCCCCACCAGAGCGTCAACGGCTCTCAGGGTGTGATCTCTGCGTCAGATCTGCTGAAGGAAATGGATGCGGATCTCCTTGAAGGCTTGAAGATCAGGGCATCATTGCCGTGAGGCGAATCACCATCCGCAGAGACCAAAAGGATATTCCCACCAAGCACATTAGCTTGATATTTCACCGTTCAGCGCTCCCACAACACATAAATGCAAGCTTTATGCGGTGCTTCCTCCGTCCCTACATCTCGAACCCAAGGCGCTGTGTCAAGTGCCAGCGGTTCGAGCACTGTGAATACTCGCGCCGTGGCCGAACAATCAGTGCGAAATCCGGCGCACAAGATCATCCCAGTGACAATTGTCCATCCAACACCCTACCTAGTGTGAACTGGCTGGGGCCGCATGCGACATACTCCCGCTAATGTGAGAAATTTCAATTGGAAAAAAGATTGTGAGCACAGGCGTCATCATTGTTTCCTATCTGTTGCTGGAATAGCCAATCACTCCTAGCAGCTCGTCATCAGTGTGTCACATGCGAGCACCACACCACCTCCGTGATCTATCATCGTCGCCGCCCCGTTTGCCATCATTGCTTTTTTGCAACGGCTTCCCGGCGAGGCTGCGTCGCAATTAAACGCGTCGTTCCAGTCTCCCGTGTCCGAGTCTTGCAAGGTAATTAACATCAAGGTCATTGGGAACATCACCTTCCTAGAGGCGCGGAAGAGGTTCGCCTCTTTCCCTCTTGGGAGGTACGCCGACGCAGCTCGCTGGGGGCTGGAGCAGCGTCAGGTTTCCACAGGGACCTAGTTCATTGAGTGTGATCTGGTAGCGCCCACACCTCCCGCTGGGTTGCCTCAGGAAGCCAAACCCGTCAGCACACTCCTTCCTGGGGCAGCAGCGGTTGTGGTGCTGTCTCCTTCGGGACCGATGCGGCTCCCGGCCGTCACTCGCCGTCGTCCAGTACGTTGGAGGGTGCCGAGGTGATGGACACCGGGGGCTCCGAATCTCCTCCAATCGCCGCCGGACCGCCCGTGCGACATGTGGTGCTCCTGAAGCCCTCAGCGTTGGCGGCTCAAATGAAGGGCACCCGAAAGGGTGCCAAGTCCAGGGGACACGGTCCGCCGGGCAACCCTCTAACAGCTAAGGACGAGATCGATGTCACACCGTTCCTGCCTTAACACACCGCAAGGAGCGGCCTCCTACATCTAAGCCAAAAGAGATGCCCAAAAAGCGCTTTTTGAGAGTGCAAGCCCCGAAAGACAACACATGAGAACACACACACACACACACTTCAGTCATACCTAAACTTCGGAAAACTTGACAAGCACACTTAAGTGGGCAAACAGATTTGTGTACTGCAACATTGTTTTCCTCGTCCTAGTTACCGCTTATATTTCTTTCTCCTTTGAGGTGAATCTGTTACACTCAAGGACCAGTGGATATTTTCTCTAAAATGAGAGGTTTCCCCGCACGGGGCACCTTGAGTAATATTGGTGACGGTATTGGCGACCCCACGGACCCTGAGGCCCCCAACATACGCTGTAACCTACCGTGGTGATGTGATCAGATGTGAAGGGTAAGAAACCTCAAGCGGTGGCCGCCGGAGCCCCGGTGAAGCTCCGGCGGATGGGCTCCCTGTCTCTTTACCAGGCAGGGAGCTCCGGGACCTCTCTCGGTATCACGGTAACCCGTTCGAAGAAAGTACCCCCGACCCCTGCTCTTATATAATGATATATGGTATTTTCTAAAATCTCAATACGGGATCAGTTCCTGAAAAGGGGCTGCCCCGAAGTATCTTTTCCCCCCCTTGCCAACATCACCTTTGCTGAACCACAAAATTACTCTAGATATCTTGTTAAGAAATCCCATGATAAAGTCCGTACTTTTGCAAATAAATCAGTGCTCTTGATTGCAAAATATCATGAAGGCATAATTGGGAAATTAAAAAAGGGCCCATCTCCCCGCGAGGGGCCTCGAGTAAATGCGTCGCATAGAGGGTGGGTGTACTGCGTTAACAGTTAGTGTTTGGGGAGTTGGTGGTAGTGAATGCATTGAATCAGCAGCTTCTTGACGTAGCTTTAATGAGTCAAGGATATAAGACGCGTTCGTAGCCTTTCATTCTGTGTCGGTTTTATGGCGCAGTGGGGAGAGCACTATGTACCTTGCGTTTCACCCGCAGGGTCGTGGGATCGAAACCAGGCGCCGGTAAGTATTATTTTTTTATTATGTAGGGGGAGGGGTGCGGACCTGTTGTTGAGAGCGAGGAAGGTAGCGTGATGCGGGAGAAGAGGAGTGGGAGAGAGGACGCACCTGGAACGGCTGTTGCGGACTCCGAGGCACGCCAACGCCGGGTGACACCGTGAGAGTAAGAAATGCTCTGCATTTAATATCAGGCTAAAAAACTACGGAGTGGTGTAGTCCTTGCCCATGTGAACGAAATGCCGCTGGCCACAAAGCGTCTAGCTTAAACTCCAATGGATCTTGACATATGGGTCACGCCCCACCGGAGCGTCAACGGCTCTCAGGGTGTGATCTCTGAGTCAGATCTGCTGAAGGAAACGGATGCGGATCTCCTTGAAGGCTTGAAGATCAGGGCATCATTGCCGTGAGGCGAATCACCATCCGCAGAGACCACAAGGATATTCCCACCAAGCACATTAGCTTGATATTTCACTGTTCATCACTCCCACAACACATAAATGCAAGCTTTATGCGGTGCTTCCTCCGTCCCTACATGCCGAACCCAAGGCACTGTGTCAAGTGCCAGTGCTTCGAGCACTGTGAATACTCGCGCCGTGGCCGAACAATCAGCGCGAAATCCGGCGCACAAGATCATCCCAGTGACAATTGTCCATCCAACACCCTCACTAGTGTGAACTAATGTGAGAAATTTCAACTGGAAAAAAGATTGTGAGCACAGGCGTCATCATTGTTTCCTATCTGTTACTGGAATAGCCAATCCCTTCTAGCAGCTCATCATTAGTGTGTCACATGCGAGCACCACACCACCTCCGTGATCTATCATCGTCGCCGGCCCCTTTGCCATCATTGCTTTTTGCAACGGCTTCCCGGCGAGGCTGCGTCGCAATTAAACGCATCGTTCAAGTTTCTCGTGTCCGCGTCGTGCAAGGTAGTTAACATCAAGGTCATTGGGAACATCACCTTCCTAGATGCGCGGAAGAGCTTCGCCTCTTTCCCTCTTGGGAGGTACGCCGACGCAGCTCGCTGGGGGCTGGAGCAGCGTCTGGTTTCCACAGGGACCCAGTTCAGTGAGTGTGATCTGGTCGCGCCCTCACCTCCCGCTCGGTTGCCTCAGGAAGCCAAACCCGTCAGCACGGTTGACTTCCTGGGGCAGCAGCGGTTGTGGAGCTGTCTTCTTTGGGACCGATGCGGCTCCCGGCCATCACTCCCCGTCGTCCAGTACGCTGGAGGGTGCCGAGGTGATGGACACCGGGGGCTCCGAATCTCCTCCAATCGCCGCCGGACCGCCCGTGCGACATGTGGTGCTCCTGAAGCCCTCAGCGTTGGCGGCTCAAATGAAGGGCACCCGAAAGGGTGCCAAGTCCAGGGGACACGGTCCGCCGGGCAACCCTCTAACAGCTAAGGACGAGATCGATGTCGTACCGTTCCTGCCTTAACACACCGCAAGGAGCGGCCTCCTACATCTAAGCCAAAAGAGATGCCCAAAAAGCGCTTTTTGAGAGTGCAAGCCCCGAAAGACAACACATGAGAACACACACACACACACACTTCAGTCATACCTAAACTTCGCAAAACTTGACAAGCACACTTAAGTGGGCAAACAGATGTTTTTTTTATTACACATAATAAAAACACACTTGATGCCCTGCACCACCAACGCACGCAATAGATACAGGGAAGTAATACGCAACGGCCGCAGCTATCTATACCCGGCTTGTTTTAAATACCGATTGAACCGAAATGTGATGTAGTAATTTTCAGTTTCCTCTCTCCCCCTAACGAAGCTCCCACAAAATTGAGGAGTCACACTTAGCCAACTCCAAACTGACACTTTCCCCCACAGCACGCAGTGCACCAAATGTTCCCAACCATTTCCAAGTCAACACACCTTTAGCCCCACTTCAAGAACACTATAGCGCCTAGCGTTGGAATGCCACATCACCCCATGGCCCTCCCTTCCAATCCCACCCTACCCCTTGACAGTGATGGTGAAAAATAGGGCATGGATGGTCGGCTACAGACAGGAAATGCTGGACTGTGGACTCACCTTCCTCGTCCGGAAATGTCACAATGACAACGGATGGCCTACATATTTATCCTTTCTGTCACGTGCCTCATTAGAGCGGTGGTTATATCGAAAAATGGTATTGACTACTAGGAGAGTCACGTTTTCGTTTTATGAAAGGCTCTAGCTCCCACAAAAGTTGTCAATGCTATAGCGCAGCTGGTCAACAGTATCCACAGTGTCTCCAAATTTCGCCTTAGTCGAGAGTTCCGTACCTGGCACAACAACGAGTCTAAGTCAGCGATCACGGGATCCACGAAAAGCCAATTTTCATCGAGCGTAGAAAACGTCGTCATTCTGCCACGTCGCGATCTCTTAGGCAATGATATAATGACGCTACACCTGATTACGTCCGAACGACGGCGTTGCATCGTGGGGTAGACCGCGACGACATCAGTAAGATGGCTCGATTACGAAAGAAGACCGCGCCGTCTTTGTATCTCTCATGCAGGACCGAATAACACCACAACAATGCAAACCCGTTTCATTCGGAAGCTCCGGGTGGGTACTACGAAGGGCTAACGGGACTTACAGCGAAGTGCGTTCGCATAGAGGAGACGAAAATCGCGTGGCGGGTCGATCCATGGCCCGCGAGCAAGGTGTAGGAGAAGACAGTCGCATCTCATCCTGTTCCTTCACGAATTTCGTAGTGGGCTGATAGTTGCGGGACGCAGCCGCGATGTGCGCCATACATTTATTCCTTTTCTACTCATGCGCAAGAATTCCTGATCAGAGTGCGGGTTTAAGTGCGTTACAGAGTCTCACTACTGGGCTTTAGAACGTTCAACAGTATTCTTATTGCGCAATGTTTACAAAAGATTCATTTCGCTGCCTTACCATACTGGATAGTCGGGTTGGTGTAATTCTGCTTACTTTCTTCTTTGTCCGTCTCGACATGTCGTAGTTGAATCTGTGTGTTTGGGGTTGCTTTGCACCAGCTAGTACACCAATGCGCGAAGGTTTCTGTGAAGGTGTTCTTCAGCAGGGGCCCATGCCATTATCTCAGTCACCTTGCTGTCCCACGTCCGGCGGCAAGCTAGCCCGGGCCTCCCTAAGCGGCTCCTATGAATCACCTGCCCCGGCCACCTAGTCCGGTGGGTCGTCTTACGCCACAGCTTTGCTTGCATTCATCGCATTCAAACAGCGGCCAGCTGAGGGTCGTGACTGGAGAAATTTGAACTGCTGGCAGCCGAAACGGATCCGAGGGAATATAGTTGGAAACGTCCAGAGACATCGGAGCGGCGAAGGGCGACGGAGACATCGCGCTGAGGCGTGCTTTCGCTACTAGCTTTCGTACGGCACGACTATGTAACACCCTCGTGCATATTGTACATAAATGCTTCTTCAACTCTCGCCGTCGTTACGATCACCCTAATTATTCAGCTCTGCGCAGCCCTGGCAGCGGGCTGAGCAAGGGTTCTTTCACGACAGCGTCAGAGTGGCATATCCGGTCCTTACGAATGATTCACAGTACGAGTATGCGCACGACGGATATTTTATTATAATCATCAAATAGCAATAAAATAATGGAAAGCGCTAGTATTACGTCTGCTGTTACACCATAATTATCTAGAAGCTGTCAATACGAATATGGGAAATTCAAATCAGCTGAAAAGCAGATATGGCAGTAGGAAGGGGAACGTCGATTGCTTTCCCTTGACTTTTAAAAAACTGAGGCTCCATGGTGGGACTAGGTGTTTAATATTTTCAGGAAGGAGGTGTCGGAAAAAATAATAACAAAACCTGTGTGTGCTTAGTAGAAGAAGCACAACAAAGGCGCTGCTTCGCGTTTTCGTTGGCCGAGTGATCACCCCGCTGCTAGTGCGGAAGCTGTGTCCAATATCTGTGATTGTCGAGAGGCACGCAGCCGACAGTAAGGCTGCAGTACTTTCCTGCCAAATTTACCTCATTTATATGGCAATTTGGTCCCCTTCAAAGAGTAATTTCAGTGCCTCCGCCGTACTGCGTGTTACCAAGTAAACCTCAAAGTAGCAAACCATGAGGAACCCCTACCTCCAGGGTGGTCCACCGATGCTGAGGATGATAATATCCTCACAGTGGCATCAAATAAGGACAAATTGACAATGATGGCATTTTGTGGGTTATCGGGCAATATAATAGACCTTCCACTTATATAGGGAGGAGACTACACGGCTGCCAGTCTCCGATGCTGCCTTCTCACTCACCGCAGGGAAGCCAACACTGCGTGAAGTGCACACTTTGGGGCGTGCTTTAAATACTCCTATAGTGTCTGGAAACTAACACCCCTCTTAAGGACCTGGTTTAAGACCTCCTGCGACTGAGAATGTAGGAATCTTCACGTTTTGTGCCCCTCTACAAACATTTTGTGGATTCGATTGCTCTTCCAAAGCGTTATCGACAGTCAGAATTCGTTCAGTCTGTTCACAGCTGCAGGTTACCCCAAAACACGTTTAATTGCAGCAAAATTTTACTGCACCTTATTTGATATTTCTTCAGTATTGCAGGCCCACAGAGGGCGCGGGAAGTTTTTACGTCTCCTGTGAAGCTCAGGACTTTCTGAACGGTTTCCGCACTAGTAGCTCTGGTCTGCAGCCTAGTAGGCGCCTTCTTAAAGGGACACTGAAGTGAATTTGTCAAGCTCACGTTTTTGCTTGCACTGCGTAGACTGGCTCAAATTAGCACACTTTTCATCGTTCATCCGGTTGACAAATCGGTAATTATTTTACAAAGCGCGAAAGAAGAAAAACTACCATGCGCGGTTTGCGGCGGCCGCACCAACTAAGGCTGTGGCGTTGAGAGGAGGGGCGCCGTGATTGGACGATGCCCAAGGTTAGCAATCACACAAGTTTCGGTTTCGGTTTCGGTTCTGTAAAACATAACCAATGGATTTGTTGGATGGGCATTCTCAATATCTCAGTAATCATCGTACCGCGCTTCTGCCATGTTGTCGCCTGTAAAATGCACAATATAAGCCTCCCAGGACGGCTTGTAGTCGTAGCATTCACTAGCCGAGACCTACGCAGTGCATGAACGCCCTCCGCGTACCCGCAGACGCCCAAATGTCATGCGCTTTTCCCCCATATTTGGAGCTTGCCTCCCTCATGCCTGTATCGTAAAAAGCGTGTTCGCACCAGGCCAAGGGTCTGTTCATTCTGGCCTGTGCCCACTGCCTGCAAGCAGTTGGTGCTTATGGCAACAGCACGCCAACGAGAACTCGCTAGCGCGCCAGTGCCAGCCTGCGCGCGTTTTGTGAACTAGTTCGTGTAGTCATGAACGTTGCAGCCCAAAAAAAGGTGAACTCAATATAGAAAACATCGGCGGAAGACAAAAAAGTTAAACTTACAAAAAAAAAGCACGTACCCGCGGGGATTCGAACCCGTGACTCGCAAAACATTTGCGGTGAAATCCCAGCGCCCCAGACCGCTAGGCCACGGAGCGGGACGCGAATGCCTTGCTAATATAGGGTATATATTGTACAACCGGTTTACACTTTTATTTAATTTTGGCATTTCAAGCCGCTTAGGTGACTATTTGTTGTACTGCGATCGTGCAGTAAGCGTCGCCCGAGTTTCCACAGTAGCTCACGTCTAGCAATTGCATTTCGTAGACGGAAAAGCGTTCGCAGATGCGTAGTCGTGCTGCTGACCGCTGTGCTTGTTCGCCCAGCGCAAAAAAGTGCTTCCCGCGCCCTAGTTTTACGCTGTACGGTAAAAATATCAGTTGATTTTATTTGCTTAGTACCTAAATTGACTTCGCTGACTCTTCTCCCGCCTTCAAGAGGTCTTATATTTTCCTACTGGCGTACCAGTCAGCAAAGCGTCGCATGTGCAGCGCTTGTGTGAAGCGACCTTGACTTGTAGCTAGATACAGTGTACAAACAAACCAAGTAAAGAAAGGCACATTCTTCCATTCACAAACGTGTCCTGGCTTCGTTTCAACTAAGCGAACGAATTGCGACCAAGAAATTTTTTTTAACCTCCTTGATTGCGACGACCCGCCGGCGGCCGGCGGACGAAACGCTGGGCCGACTGACTCTGTCGGCCGGGGCGCGGTGCAGTAGCGCAGCCGTGGCGCAGCCAATTGCCAGCTCATCCCCTCCTGACGTCACATGAAAATGCCACAGAAAATGGGCGAGCGTAAAGAGAGGAGGACAGCGTTTTCGAATTAGTTTTTCTACTAAATAAAATCGCGTAAACGCGCCTAGAGTGGTCGAAACATGGCCTGGGGACTCCGGACTACAATTTGCGCTAGTAATCCCGCAATGTTTACATATCACTTCAGTGTCCCTTTAATCTAATGTGTATCAGGCGGTCGTAAATTTACCATGGCTACTGAATGTGGGGAAGTGTGCGCAACCACAAAGTAATGGCGCGCCCAAGACATAAAGCGGCATAGTGAGAGGTGAATTCAGGAAACTTTCTAGAACACCGCCTCATGTTTCCACAATTATGAAGATAACTACCAGAAAATACCGAATGGGTAAATTAAGCACACGACTGACTAGACGTTCTGTTGGCAAGCTGGATGCGGCCTTGTGCATCTGAGGAGAATCCGCTGTCGCATTTCCTGGGAAGAAGAAATGACTGATCCGGAGTGTTCCCTAATGGGCTGGAACAGTGTTCTTACCTGGTTATTCTCTCTATCACCGAGTATCTCACTGACCACTTGTGTGTGGCCATGTAATCGGGATGTTATTGGTGAAGGGGGGTTCAAGGGAAATTGTGCTTAGACGGGCGGCAACCAAGCACATTCCCGTGTCCAGCTTTCCGGCTCATGGACAGTAGTACTGGCTTATGCCACCACGTACCGCATTGACTTGTTTTTAAAATCCCCGGATCCGGCGTCAACGTTTGTTTATGAAGCATCAATGAAGAAAGAAAAGAGCCGACTTCTTCGTGGCAACGTGATAGTCGAGCCCCGCTCAGCCGGCTGCGAATGATAAGGCAACTCTAACGCAGCACTGCGAAATAGTAGCCGTTACGCGGCGTGTTGATAGCGCACTGTGCGTAGAGATGAATTGTTGGCCGAACGAAGACGGGTGCTTTGGTGGTCAAAATTTTTCTTTTTTTTTTTCACGGGTTAAAGCAAGAGGGCACATTAGAGCCAACTTCGCATAGAAAATGGTGGCAAACGTTAAAGGGCCCCAGCTTGCCTGATACTGGGTTGAGCACACTTGAATTGGGCTGTTCCCTGTTGCTCCCGATGGGCTAAGCATGACGTTTGGCTCTTTGAGAACAAGATGGTTTTTGCTGTCCAACTTGTTACATGTCGCGGGCACAGTCTCGGGGCGCCGGTTAGACCACGGGAAGCACTTTCTAAGGCACACTGCGCGCTACCTCAGTTTTCTTGTATAGATTCTGTATATATTACTGCACGCAAAGTGTACATAATTGGGAAATCACAGTTTGCGACGTCCCTCACGGCGACACGAGACACGGCGGCGCGTTCCCGGAAGAGGAAAAAAACATCCCTCTCGCGAGGGGCACGATCAAATGCAGAGCATTTCCGGGGGCGCACGACGTTAAGTAGTTTGCGTTACGTTAATGTTGTTGCACTTGTTGCTGTTGGTTGTTATATGGTAATTAAATGAGGAGACGTAAGTACGTGGTCACGTGACATCATTTATTGGGAGGTGGGTATGATTATTAGATGATGGTACGATGTCTTGAACCGGTGGTGCTACGCTGTTGTTCCATTGCGTAGCACCACTGGTTGAAGGTCTTGAATCCATCTCGTGCAACGGAGACTCGACGACGGCAACTGCTGACGAGAGAGCGCGGCGATGAGTGCGTTCCAGCCTCGCCGACACCCGCCTTTATCACGCAACGATCGCGCCACGCGCGCGCGATGCTGACGTCACGATAACGCGACAGATGTTGTTGATCCCGCGAAGCGCGCGCCCCCTCCTGTTGGGCGCGAACCGACCGCGGAGAGAGCGCGCGATGCGACCGGAGAGTAGGCGAGGAGGAGCGGGAGAGAGGGCGCACCTGCGAGCGATGCGGACTACTACGGACGCCTAGAACGATTGGCATCGTGAGTTAAAGAAATGCTCTGCATTTAAAATGAACGGGGAAACTTATCTGTTCCCCCCTTCCAGTGCTTCCAGTGACAAGAACGGCTTCTAAAAATATTGCTCAGGGCAGAGAAATCTGCTTATTAGATGCGACGCTAAGAGGAGCATCTCTTGCCAACGGCACTGTCCTTCTTGCGTCGTCGTTGTCCGCGTCCGCACAGCTGCGCCCTCTCCCCCAACATCTGTGGCACGGCAGTGCAGCGCGCTTTCTCACTCCGCTGGTGGGCGGCGCTGCGCGCGGCGCAAGTGCGCTGTGCGTATGTGCCGCGCCCTCTCTCTCCGCGGTATCCTCTCCTTCGGGCGCGCTGCCCGTACAAGCGGAGTGCCGCGCTACGGCTGGTCTCTCAGTCGACGAACATCCGAGCTACGCTTGCTCTCTCTCTCTCTCTCTCTCGCATTGCCCGACGATTGCTCACGCAATTCGAGTAATCGACCCAACGGAAACGCACAATGGAACCCCCTTCAGCGTCGCATCACACCAGCGTTCCGGCGAGGGGAGGTTGGCGTAATTTTTTGATGTCACTTTGAAAGTTTCAAGGCGAAAGTAAAGCAACGCTTGTTAGCAACTTGTTTCCTGCTACATTATGGTGGCGTTTTTTCTATGTTTTTGTTGTTCGCGTTTCCGCGCGTATAACTTCCACAAGACAGCTGGCAACACTTGCTGCCGTTTCCCCAGAGTAAGAGTTCTGTTGGGCTAGGGTGCCCATCGTTTACTCGTATGTCGTCTCCTTCAGGTGGCGGACAGACTGCACGTTCTAATTTTAAAGCGAAGCTTTCAGCCTCTATCTAACGACGACCGTAGGCGGAAACGTACAGCAGAAAAGGCAACTTTCTCTGGCGAGGAATATGATCCTGAGAGTAGTGTAAAAAGAAATTAAAAGCTTCCCTGCAAAGCTTGGCGACAGTTCCGTGAGGGCCTTTCACTAAAGGCTGATGTGGAGCAGAGGGAGGATGTGACGCTGTTGTGTGACGGTGACATTATTATAGGGCAAACCTGGTGTTCTGGGGTCAATGGCGACCGCAGTTACCCACAGCTTGACGTACCGCGAGAACGACGCTGATCTACATCCGAAATCCTGTTATCCTAACGTGGCAATTTCAGGTGTAAGACATTAGTGCTAACATAACACTTCGAGAATTAGCACCTATTGCCGGCACCCACTCGAAAAAGTACACACTGTAGGCAAAGCATAACGTAGTAATCACGTCTTCGGCACCATACCCAAATGTTCGGTCTACCGAGTGCATACTCGATAGTGGCTGTGGTTGTTCTCGAAAAGTGGTGCATAGCTCCAGAGTAGCACAGACCGTCAGTGTGGGATTGGCCAAACCAGAAATCCACTGCAAAAAATCTTCATGTTTAATCATCGCCAGCGTTAGAAGGAGGGGTGCATGATATTTCTAAATGCGAATGCATTTATTAGCCGGGGGTTGTCTTGCTCCGTTGGGCGGCATGCGCCTGCATTCCTCCAGCGCGAGCGCACGTGAGCGCGCGCCTCGTAGTTCTTCCTTCGTCGTCGGCGTCGTCGTAAATGCGAATGCATTTCTTAGTCGGGGGTTGTCGTGCTCCGTCGTGCTCCGCGCTCCTCCTCGCCCCTAGCAACAGCTGTGGCGCGCCTAGCAACGGGAGCAGGTGGTAGCTCGGGCGGGAGTAGCGGAGGGCAAGGGGAGAAGGAGGAGCGCGTTCGGGCGTGTGAGGGCGCTCGCATCGCGGAGCTCGGGCGGAGAAGCGGAGAGTGAGTGGAGAGGAGAAGCGCTCTCAGGCGTGTGAGGGCGCTCGTATCGCGGCGCTCGGCGGGAGAGAGTGCTCGCGCGCGGGGCGGGCGTGTTGCGCGGGTCTCTCTCTCCTCACAAGGCAGTGATTGTGGCCGTCAGGTACAACGATAACACAAACAGGTGCTGATGAATAAATGATTACGTTCACACTCTCGTCATTAGTTACGCCATT
The DNA here is from genome assembly GCA_013339765.2 of Haemaphysalis longicornis. NCBI lineage: Eukaryota > Metazoa > Arthropoda > Arachnida > Ixodida > Ixodidae > Haemaphysalis > Haemaphysalis longicornis. The sequence continues at coordinate 123,292,358 of CM023449.1, forward strand.
ACTCGCAACACACTCATCGGTGCACCCAATGCATTCGCATTTCTGCACGATTCCCTTCGGGGAGGTGCGGGGGAATTTTTTTTTGTCTGTAGGCTGCCGAACCGGAATCTAACTGGTTTTTTTGCTTGAACTGAAACCAAACTAGAACCGTTATACTTTTGGTAAGCTAAACCCAAACTGGAACTGAACCGCAAAAAGAAATAACGTTTACCGGTTCGCAAAAAGACGGTTCAACCCTCCCCCCTGATAATGCGCGGACAATGTCATTCTGGGCTATTCTTTCCACACACCTTCAATTTCGCAACTTTTCACCCACTTTCCACATTGATAAGTCGCCGAACTCTAGAAGCTATCTTCGTCGTTACAACTTCAGGAAAGCTATGCGAATAATGGTTGCAATAGTAAGCTCCTGCCCATAGGGCGAGCAAGTGCAAGGTTTAGGGAACGATATTTGACATTTTCGGCAGCCTGCGGGTGACATGGAACTTTGACTTTGCTCTTGCCACGCTGCAATTGTAGAATGAAAAAGAGGCACGATAACAAAAATACTGTCGCCATTGCACTGTGGAACGGCGACAGTAAACACCCATAAAGTGTAAGTTGTATTTTAGCATTTTTATTAAAAAAGTAGCACCCATGTAAGGCGTGAATACTCCACAAGTGTTGTCCTCAAAAGCTTCTCGTGGCATCAGAAGTTGGCTGCTGACAACAGTAATGCAGATTCAACCATCCCACCCAGGTTCCATTTTCCTGATGTAGAGGAACAAAGAAAAATTCTATTTATCAGGATTTCGACGCCTGAAAAGATAACCACGTGGTTCAAGTTGTACTGCCGCCTTGCAATGTAAGGTGGACTTCATAGCGCAGGAGCACCTTCGGGCTTCAAATACGCAATATTTTGGGGAGAAGAGTGTTTATTCCAGAAAACGTGAACCGAAGGGGCGAACCGCGTAGTTCTAAGTATTCCGTGCCGAGTTCCCACGCGACCAATTTATGTTCCTTTCTTGCTGCCTTCAGCCGTCTAAAAAGCAGGCACCAAACGTGGACTTCGCTATATACCGACGTTCTATTGTCCAATGTTACCCCAGCGTGTTGTCACGGCGAAGGTGGTGAGCGCTGTGTCTCCAGGTATGTATATATATATATATATATATATATATATATATATATATATATATATATATATATATATATATATATATATATATATATATATATATATATATATTATATCAGGTAGAGTATGGCGGGAAATTTCGCGTTTTGGTAGTGGATTCAAACGAAGATATTAGATTAGCAGCGCAAACTGTCAGCGTACGGTACGGTACAATCCCCCGCGGGAACACGCTCACAGTGACAGTGTCCGTGCTTCAGGCCCTGTGGCGCGTCCGATGCACCCTTTTGAGGGATCGCCAGTCGAAAGAGAAGAAGATACCTCCCTCCTCTGCGACCAAGGGAAGCAGCTCCTAAATGTTCTCAGTGAAGGAAGAAACAAAGTATTGCGCCAAGTGCGCGAAAGGGTTATAGACAGCTTCTTCGACTTGCAGACAATGTTGATGTCCCTACGTACGAAGTTATCCCGCGGCGAAGGCACGATCGACGAGCTACGATTGCAGTTAGCTGAGTGCCGCCATGAAGAAGTCACCCCACATAATCCACCACCTGTGCTGCGGCAGTCTTTCGCGAATGCTCTGCGTAACCCCAGGGACTCTGCGTGCAATGCACGCGTCCCCGAACCGTCACTCTATCCTCCCTTTCAGCCCAACGTTACTAGAATAAACTCAGTTTCGGAGCTCCGCATCTCCGCCAGCGGAAGAGGGTGGGTCAAACGGCGGTCGCGAGAACTAGCGGCGCTGCAGTCAAGTCTTGCGCTACTCTCGGGGCGTCGTCTGCTACTGCGGCGGCGGCGGCGTGCCGCGGTGGGCCGCCGCGGAGTTGCTCGCGGCGACTTTCTAGTAGTGCTATGACCAACTTAAGCATTTGTCATCCTTGCAGTCGACAAACTTCAAAGTTAGTCATCCTTCCAGCTGACACCCCGCATCACATTTGCGCACTGTTTACGTAGATATGCATACGGTCGTCTGTATGCATTGACTTGCGTGCGTTGCTCATTGGTTGGCTGATTCGACGGTGGGCCTATATTTGAGCTGTGTAGATTGCGTATAACTTCCATATACGGGAGTTTCTTGGCGAGTGAGCATTTTCAACGTAGTTCCGATAACTACTGAGATGTCTTATCTAGACCAAAAACGACCCAACACGTTTGTAAGGTAGTGACTTTATATTTATTTTACTGTATATTATATTTTATAATTTATTTCACACACCTTTTGTTCGTTGACTCGTCGTAAAAACTCTCAAAAATCCACTGCTTTGAAGGCAGCGTGACAGTTGACAATTTATTATTGTTAGTGTGACGCCAGGGCAACTCTGAGTCACGGCAGCGTTGCTAATAACCGCTTGCCTTTCGTCTTGCTGGTCTACTTCCGGCGGCTCCTCCGCCGAAGAACTAGGCACTGTACTTTTGCGGGACACCGTGCGTTTTTGGGCTGATTTCGCCTTGATCCCGAAAGTTTCGGCTTCGATATATGGGGTGGAAGTGCTGGGAACAAACGCGGAATGGCACCGGGCGCGAGCTCCCAATTTCCACGTGCTATCAAAATTTCTTGTCCGGCAACAACATGATGGTAGTGCTTTACAATGCCGTCATCTTCAAAATGAATGTCACAGACTTTGCATTTCGCAGTTAGCTTTTTATCTTTGCGATGTAAAGCTTGCTCCCACCTTTTGAATTCCGTAGGGTCCTTTGGTGGCCCGAAGAAGTGGCGTGAAGTGGAGTAGTGATTGCGGTAGCCGCTCTTGCACCCCGGCGCAAAGCAAGTCGGCATGCCGAACCGGGGATGAATCTCTTGCTCCTCACTACGCTTTGTACATGACGTACGTGTCTTCGTGCAAGCTCCTTCGCATGGCCGAAAACAGTTCCAAATATGACCGACGAGCAAAGCGTACACACTCGCTGCCAACCTTACTAGTAATGTTGGTCGCTGCAAAGCACGCGCACTTGCACCGACGATCTTAATGAAAACCTCCTGGAGTGAAGGAGGCGCCCGCTATTGACGCCGATAATCGCCAGGCAAAACAACACGTGTTTTGCCTGGCTTCAGGCAAAACACGTAAGGGTGGTCGTTCCGGCCCGCATGGCAGTACGACAGTTTTTGTGAACCTCATCAGTGGGAGGTCCCGTTAACCAGCTTCCGGTGTAGAGTTCCTGTGCTGAATTTTTATGTGCGCCGGGCTGGTCTCACCTTCGACGGCCTTTCGAATTATTTCCGGGTGAATAAAAATCATACACCCCATTGTTGCTTCCACAAAGTACATGACTTTTGGAATGTTTCAAGCGAATACGCATTACGCCCGCGAACGGCTGAATGCATATTGGATCATATTTAATCGCGTACGGCTAATATGAAATTGCTTAAACAACTGCCTTATGCAGCTCCTTCGGAAGGTAGTAGGGTTGTTATTTTTTGACACCCCTTTCCTTTTACGCAACCAAAAAATGCTTTCAGGTGGTTATGAGACATCTTGTGCGCGAGCAAATTCTGCAGCTTCCCTGTTTCCACAAGCCTGTCAAAAGTTGCCATGACACTTTCAATACGTATGGGGAGTCCTACAAATACGGTTTTCTTGAGGGCCTCAATTGCTGATTTTCCTTGTGCATCCTGGAGTCCTGTTATGTACAATTCAGCCTTTAAAAAAGTCATTGAATCCTCATTCGCCTTTCGCAGAGGTGCCTTGTACGATCAGGTGGTGGGATTTAAAATCAGAGGGAGTTAAAAGCATCAAAAAGGCGGTCAAAGATCCTTATGAACTTAGGCGTAGAACCCGCACCTTTAAATTGTGGATTAAAGCTTTAAAGTAATTTCGCAAAAGTCGAGTGCATCTGCGAGAGATGAACTGAGCGTCAGAACTGTAGGCGAACTTTCATCTTCGGTGATCTAATGTCTCCTATGCACCACAAACAGCGCTGAGGCCGGAGGAGGTGAGACGAGCCCGGCGCATATAAAAGTTGAGAATAAGAACTCTACATCGGAAGCTGGTTAACGGAACCTCGCACTGACGAGATTCACAAAAACTGTCGGGTTGCTGCACAGGCGGCTTTTACAAACGTGTTGGGTCATTTTTCGTCGAGATAAGACAGCTCAGTACTTATTGAAGCTACGTTGAAAATGCTCACTCGCTAAGAAACTCCCGTATATGGAAGTTAAACGCAATCTACACAGCTCAAATATAGGCCCACCGTCGATTCTTAGCCAGCCAATGAGCAACGCATGCAAGTCAATGCGCATACAGACGATCGTATGCATATCTACTCAAACAGTGCACAAATGGGATGCGGTAACGTCGACTGGAAGGATGAAGATGTTTAAGCTTGTCGACCGGGAAGATGATATATGTTTAAGTTTAGCAATAGCAGTACTAGAAAGCCGCCGCGGTACGTCGGGGCGGCGGCCCGCCGCGGACGGCTGCTGCGGCGGCCCGCCGCCGTAGCAGACGACGCGCCGAGAGCGCAAGACTCGACTACAGCGCCACTAGTTCTCGCGCCCGCCACGCGGCCCGCCTCTCCGGCGGAGCTTTCAAACTGAGTTTATTCTAGTAACGTTGTTTCAGCCTGCGAAGCACCACCCAGACAAAGAAGTTAGGCCTCTTGCAACTGACCCAAACCACGTTCTGCACATTAGGCCTCTTCTTCCATCTGCTCATCCTGGCCCCGAAACTATTACCCTGCTCAAATCAACTTTTGGGAACTATCCAACCGGAATAGGAGTGAAACAAGTTAAACGCATTTCCAACCGCACCGGGCTGACCGTAGTGTCTTCGGACCGAGCTTCGATTGACTATCTCGAAAAAGCCATCGAAGGAAACACTCAGCTTAGAACAGCCACCAAAGTCATCCGTCCCCCACGCCGTTTGCCACAGTTTAAAATCAGTGGTGTAGACCCCAGCATCGTTCCCGGTATATTGCGCATCAACATCAATGCTCGCAATGGGTTGAATATCAGCGAAGAAGAGTTTAAACACAGGTCCTACTTTAAAGACCGTACTGGTAACAACGTCCATATTGTGGAGGTTTCGCCGTCCGTCTACCACATCCTGAAAGCGAAAGATCGCTTACTGATCGGCTGGACGTCCTGTCCCATTAAAGAAAATTTGTACGTGGCGGAGTGCAGTCGTTGTTGCACATACGGCCACGTCGCTTTATGATGAAACTCGGAGAGTGTCTGCTGCTTGTACTGTGCGGGTGATCACCTCGCAGAAGACTGCACCCTTGCCGACAAAGGGAACGTTGTGTGCAGGGAGTGTCGAGCCGCAGGGCGACGTTCCAACCACACCTTCAACGCACCGTGCTGTTGTACAATTGAATGGAGGGCTGCCGGCATGCGTCAAAAAACTATTTACAACACCACTCCGACATCTACCTCGCCCTCTACCGTTTCCGCCTACGACAACAGCTCCAACCAACCGCTCAAAATTCCACATGGATTCTTTAAAATTTCTTCAGACAAACCTAGACCACACTCGTGCGGCAACTCCACATCTTGTTGATTTCGTCGAAGCAGAGCATGTTACGTGGCTGTGGATTGTGGCCCATATTCCCAGCGGATCAACCGTGCTTGGAGTGCACCCAATTGGCTTCGTATTCTGCATCAAGACACTCCCGATGCATGGTCCTCCTACCCCGGCGTAAATTCGATGTCTTTCCTCACACCGTGTCTTCTTATATTGTGGCTCTGCGACTTCAAAATCAGCAGTTCACCATACTTGTCATCGCTACTTATGCTGCGCCATCAGTGCCGATAGGCTTTATTTTGTCTCGAATTAATGACGTCCTCGAACGATACTGTGCTACGAATGTGATATTGGCAGGAGATTTCAACGCCCGGAATCCCATTTGGGGAGGAGATGTTTTGAACTCCCGCGGTGTACAGCTCGCCCACTTCTTCCACACAACCTGACTCAAAATATTGAGTGAACCAACTTTGATAGCGACCTTTCAAAATGCCTACTAGGAGTCTTGGATCGACCTTACCCTTGTTTCCGGTCCCGTTTGGGAAGGTGATTGTTTGTGGAATGTACATGACACGTCAACTTCATCAGATCACAAGTACTTAGTATTCGGCCTGCAACGGTTTCCACTGCCCTTGAAAAGACGACTTACCAAGGCCTCATTACAATATTTGGTTGAGGATTTGGCAGGAGAGGATTGGATTCAAAATTTTAACCCGCAAGATGTCTCTAGGAAGTCCGCCCTCAACACAGTTCTTGATGTTTTCTATTCCAAATTAGCCAGTTCCAATAATAACTTTGAACAACCGCTTAAGGAACACAGGGGACACGCGTGGTGGAGCGACGCTCTGGCGAGGGAAAGATCGGCGGTGCGAGTATTGCGGAGGCGGTACCAGCATTGCCGGGATCCACTCTTGCGGGCAGATCATCGTATTGTTTATTACAGGAGTCTCGCCGCCTACAGAGAGCACATACAGATCGCCAAGGACAAGGCCCTAAGACAGCCATGTGCAGATGCGTCCCGCAAGTGCTTTTTCGGGCAACCATTCAAAGCCGCCTTTCGAAGGCACCGAGTACTTTTTGTTTTATCCCCTCGGCACTTACCGGATGATAGGACAACAAGCAAATTAGAGTTAGCTGTTCTCCTCCTGAAAACTCACTTCCCTTCTCATTGCCATGAATACGACACTCTGGCCCACAAAGCAATGATGGTCGTCATTGCCACAACTAGATACCACACGGAAGTCCACGACGAGCTCTTTACTCTTGATGAGTTGCGATTGGCCTCCAGAAAACTGAATTTGGGTTCTGCTCCGGGACCTGATGGCATCACCACTCCCATGGTTCATCTTCTTGTTCACCTCATCTCCTCATTCCTGCTTCACGTGTTCAACTCTTGCCTTTTTCTTGGCTGTTTTCCTCCTCACTGGAAGCAAGCCAACGTTAAATTTTTATTGAAACCTGGACGTTCGCCGACGGAGCCTTCTTCATACAGGACAATATGCATTATGTCGATGATTGGGAAGCTGCTAGAACGAATGCTAAATTCACGATTTTACTTTTTCTACACCGTTCGGGACTCCTTTATCCACATCAGTATGGCTTCACCTTGGGACACAACACAACAACTGCTTTGTTTGATTTGCGTAGCCGTCTGCAACGCCATCGAGACCATGGTGGTCTGTCTCTTGTTATATCCCTTGATTTCGCTGGGGCATTTGACACCTTTTGGCACCCCCGACTTTTGTACTTTTTTCGCTCACAAACATCTATGAGCTGCTAAAATCGTTCCTTGAGGGGCGCACCGTTTGTTACGAGGCGTTCTCAGGAAACATTACCCACGTCACAACAAAGGGATCTCCTCAAGGTTCTCCCATTAGCCCCCTTTTGTGGAATGCCTATATTTTTGACATGCTCTGCATTCCCATGCCGGAAGACACGTATTTACAGGCCTACGCAGACGACACGGTTATCGCCATTCACGCACGCGCGCGCCGTCAACTAGAAGCCATTCCCCATGAAATGCTGGCCAAGATTACTACTTCGGCAGAGAAGGCGAAGCTAAGGTTAAACCCTCTAAATGTTCTTGCCTCCTCGTTTTAAGAGGTGACTGAGGTGCGATACGGAAGCCTACCATCAGAATTCATGGTGTAACCGTCAAGCAAGACACCGAAATGAAACTGCTAGGAGTTGTATTTGGCAACCACTTGACCTTTGTGGCCCACACCAACCATTTAAAATCAATTGTTGAGAAAATGGCTGTTTTGCTCACTAGATTTGCACGCATGCACACCTTCATCAACCGTTCTCATCTGCGTCAACTGCATCATCTGGTCGTCCCTCCTGCAATTTCCTACGCCACTCCCGCTTGGTGGCACTTAAATAAACACCATAGTCTAAAAGCTCGAGTTCACTCAATGCATAGGTCATCATTGTTCGCGATCACGGGAGCTTACACCACGACGAGGACAGCAGCCTTTAAGGTCATCGCCAATGCGCTCCCGTTACACATTCACCTTGACATCGCTGTGCGCATCTTTTTACTGTTTCATCATCGACGATCAATCACGTTCCACTCGGTTTCCTTCAGACCTCCCGCCGTAGACCTTCCCATCGGTCTCGCCACTCACCCTGCGCGACGCCTTCGTGCCCGAAGTGGCCGCCTGACGAGCCCGGAGGCGAACCAGCGACTTCATCTCTCCGCTCTCCACGCTTTCACAGACGGTTCCCACACACCCACTGCTGCTGGAGCAGCCTTTGTCATTCTAAACGGGCCCGACCACGTGCACGCCTTAAGAAGGTTCCGTTTATTTTCTCCCACTACATCCTTTGACGCTGAAGTGATAGCCCTGCAAAAACTCATCCAGTTCCTCCTGGACAATAGGCCTTCCTCTCCTGTCAATATATGCTCTGACAGTTTTTCTGCACTTCTGGCACTCAACAATACTTTCAATCAGTCCTCCACAATCCACCAATTGAAACATGACATTCTCTTGCTCTCGAGCTCGCTCTCCTTGGCCTTGTACCATGTGCCAGCGCACTCTAACGTATGGGGGAACGAAATCGCCGATACAGTCGCGCGAAGTGCTGCTACGAAAGGACAGGATGTGTGCGGGAAAATATCCAAACATATGGTCCGCTCGTCGCTATTGAAAGCAGGTCGCCTATTGTGGCAGGAGGCATGGTCATCAAACAACAGTGACACAGAATTATTCCGCTGGACGCCGAGTGTTCTCAATCTGCCTGCTTCTTTTCTGCCGTCTAAAAAACGTACCCACCTTATAACTGGACATGGCTGATTCCCTCACTATTACTTCCGTCTCGAACGTACGCCGGACTGCCTGTGTTTCTGCGGTGCGGCCACCACTTCCGTCTCTCACTATCTGACGCAGTGTTCAAAAAGGTCATCATACATTCAGCGACTGCTTCGCATTGTGCGGCCACCGCTTGAACCGCCAAACCTTCGGCATCTATTGGATAATTCTGAAGCAATCCAGATCCTAATTGAGCTCGTCGACTTCATTTCCCGTTCCTTACTCGACGTGTGATGCCGGTGTGTCTCCAATGGTCCTTCATCGGCGCCGTACCATCTACAGGCCTGGGCATTCCTGCGGCCCAACATGCCACTTGTGATCTGTGCAGCTCTCCAGTGGGCGTTTTTTTTCGTTGTTTTTTATTTTCTTAAAGTATGTTTTGTGTGCACATGACAGGAAACACGTGTTCCCTCTGGAGTCCTGTTCCCGGAACAATTCGTGCCATTCTTCAGCGTGGTGTCGTTTTTTTTATCGCGTGTACCATGTGACAGTGAGTGGCAGTGAGAGCTGCATTGTTTACGCTGGATCCAGTGACTTTTTATTTATTGCCTTTAGAGTGCCTCGGTGGCGCTTCGTTTTGTATTTTCTGAATACTGTGCATAACGTGGGCGGTGTTTCAGCCAGGCCTCGCAATAAGATATTCTCGTGAACTGGAAATACCTTAACAGGACTTTCATTTTAAAACATCTACTTGTAGACAGACATCTGTGGCGAACTTTATAAGTGAAACAGCATATGTATTTTTTTTTTCATGTTTTGTCCCCTCTGCTGCCTATCCGGGTTTTTTTCACGCTGCTAACTACATTTTTTCTACTGCACTTCACAATTAGGACATTTTGCTACCTGTTTTCTTTGTTTACTTGCAATCACATCCTTGATTGCCGACTCTCTTCTCACGTTCTATGTACCTCTGCCCGAGCATATGGAACGTGGAAAGTAGTTGTGTTTTTTTTACCCTGCAAATTGGCTTTTCGTCAATAAAAAAATTTGGCTAAAAGCGACACGTCAAAAAGACAATTTAGATGACTGGTGTAGAGGCCCAGGATGATCGTTCGTGGTAAGACAAGAGCGGCGAAAAATTATCTTTGCTTAAAACTTAAAGTATGACGGGTGCAATGGAATGTGTCCTCTCTGGAGTTCCGCGAAATGTTTATCTCGCGTTGTGTCAAGTGCCTTGCATGTGACTAGTACGTGGACTACAGGATAGGTCCTTTCCACACCTGCTACACATGTGTCGCGAAGATCCAGTGAGCAGGTGGGAGTGCGTTGCATGTGTGGCCTATCCGCAGCCTAGCCAGGGTGACTTAAGTGTACCTATTGTGTGAGGGAGTTCTGTAGGTTCCCAATTGCGGTTTTATTACATGTTGTGTGTTTGCTTGTTGACTACACTGTAATTGCCATGTGTTACGAAGCTGTCATCTTTAGCTCGGTGTAAGGTACTGCTGTTATGTCAACTGAAGTCGTGAGATCACCAGCACCAGCCATTTGATCAGCGCCCTCATTGCCAGGGATTCCACAGTGCCCTGGTACCCAGCATGAAGTTATTTCAAGATTTGAGGCCAATTGGAGAGATTAGAACATTTAAAAGAATATTTATCCAAAAGCTTTTACATGACCTTCCTGATGACAGTGCCTGTGTAACGATTAGAGAATCTGTGCACAGGATGGTCTGGGGAATTTTATGTTCGATGATGCGTTTTGTAATGATTGAGATGCCATACGCTTCTTCCATGTAAATACTGTTATGAAAATTCCTCGTTTTTCTGATGCTAAAATTTCGCCCGTGCGCTGCGCAAGAGACAGTAAAAGCACTTTTGGATGCGTTGCCGAACAATTCTGCGCAACTGTACTTGTCCTGAAGGAAGAGCGAGTGCTCCAAAATCACACTCCTGGATACACTATTTTTCTCTACTTGCGTAAATGACAGGACGTAGATGCTATGGTGGAATGAAGGCCGGCCTTGAATAAAGGGCGGCTTTGAGTTTAGAAGCCTCATCCCTTACTGTGAGAGAGAGAGGTAAGGAAATAGACGAGCCTGTAAAAATAGTTGTAAGTCTGATGAAATATTCATGATAGGGTTAAGAGGATGGTTGGTAGGAGACACAATCTTAGGTGCATACAGGAAGTCAACATACTCCCGCTGATCCCCTATGCACCATATGTCACACCCGACATACAGACTCTCGACAGGGCTAGTGGGGAAAGCGCCGCATGAGAGGGGAAGGCCAAGATGCAGCAATGGTCGAACATTTTCAGTGCGGTGTTGTGTCGCCGACACATACTTCATACGGCCGTAGTCAAGCCGAGACCCTACCAAGGCAGTGTAGAGGCGCAGCAGGAGTTGTTGGTCGGGCCCATAGTAGAGGACCTTAAGAATGATCATTGTTTTTAAGCATTTGCCATTTAGGCTGTTTGATATGCGGAATGAATGCAAGCTTTTTGTCTAATCAAATGCCTAAAAAATTGTGCTCGTTGTTCACAGGAATCCAAACGCTGTTAAGAGTGATGTTTGGGTCTGGGTGGACCCCACGCATCCTGCAGAACACAACACAAGAGCTCTTTGAAGGATTAAGTTTAAACCCATTCTTGTCTGCCCAGCCGGCAAGTTCTTTGACGCCAAGGTGGACTTGGCGTTCGCAGCTTGACATCATACATCATTAAAAGATATCTGGATGTCGTCTATATACATGGAGTAAGAGATTGTTTGGGTTATGGCTTTCATAAAGAGTTCATTCTAATTATGAAAAATTGCAGCTCAACACGTCCACCTTTCGGCACGCCATTTTGCACATGCACCTTTGACACTTCACAAACGCATCCCACAGCGAACACATCCCAGTTGTGTGAGTGCAGTGCCACGAGTTGAACATTTGTCGATCTCCCCGCCCTTCAGCCTCCCAGGCAGCTCTCAAGAATGCCACAACTATGGCCTCCCTCCAAGATCCTGGAATGAGCCTCGAAAGTCATATTTTGTTGTAAAGGTGCAGGAGAGTTACAAGAGTTTCTGCGTGTAAGTGCTGTGTCATTGTATATGTGATGTTATCTCGGCATGGAGCTGAAGGTTTACAATTGTTTAAACGGCCCTAATCTCATGAAGTGAAAAATCGGAGTTATAGGAGGAGATTGAGTTGCCGTAATCTAGTAAAGACTTCTTTTCGGCCGAGAGGTTGCGTTTTATGAATGTGTTTGTGCAGTGTCCTGAACTGGACACGTCTTGGGAGTGTTGTGCGGGTGTGTAGCACTTGTCTTCGAGTGTGTCTCCTGTTGCGCTGACCAGGGGCAGGCTGTGTGTTTGTTGTCCTTTTAGTTTGCGTATTTTTGTCCATACTTTTCGTGCGTCTCTGTAGGAGTTTGTTGATGTTATGAATGAGTGCCAGCTCTTTCGTTTTACCTCACGGACGCATACGGTTTCCTAACGCCTTTGCCTTTCGAAAAAAAAGAAGCTAATCCGATTTTGGGTACCGACGAAGGATTACCCACGCCTTGTTATTGGCCTTTCGCGCCCGCCTACAGTCTTAATTCCACCAAGGCCTCCTCTGGTTGCGCAGGGCGCCAGAGGAGTGGGGTATTGACTTTTCGTCTGCATCGAGGATGTGGGCCGTGAGTTGCTGGGTTGGCTCTTGTGTCCTATGAATGTGTAGTGTAGTTTATGTCTTTGTCAATGTATTCGAGATAGCTGTTGCTTCATTAAACATGTTGTGGGAAACGTGACTGCGTGGGCCTTTACCTATATATGTTAGTGAGGTGGGGAAGTGGTCACTACCATACGGGTCCGTGCCAACACCCCACTCAAGACATGGAAAGAGAACTGCAGAACCAATAGCCAAGTCACCATGTGTGTATTGAGCTCTAGGTTATGGTATGTAGGCTGGTTTGTGTTAAAAAGGCATGTTCCAGAGGATGTTAGAAACTTCTCTATCAGGCGATCTCGGGCATCCTTGAGAGAAGAACCTCAAAGAGAATTGTGCGCATTAAGGTCGCCTGTGAGAATGCATGGTTCAGGCAGCTGCTCAATCTGCGCCTCGAAGTCAGAGCTCGAAAGTGCAAAATCAGTAGGAATGTATATGGAGCATACCCTTATCTGCAAAATAAATATTACTGTGCCGATTGCTACAGTCTTCAGAAGAGTGTTCATATTGATACGGTGGCATGCTAAGGATTTCCTGGCGATTATTGACACACGCCCGAACAGTGTGTGCAGCTATCCGTGTCGTTTCTTAATTCAATGTAACCATTCTACACAATTGTGTTCTTGGAGTTTAAATGGGTCTCTTGGACACTCATTACACCAGGCTGATTAGCATGCAGGATCTCGTACACGTCGTCGAGATTTTTAAGAAGGCGTCTAGAATTTCATTGGGTTGTGTTTCCTCTTCCCATTATTTAGTGTGAGAGCTACTAGGGTCTCTTTGTTTATGTATTGTATTTCGAAGCGGTGACTCTGGTCTTTTTTGGCTTGTCAGGAGGCTTTGGCGTTGGGACACGTCCGTTATGGTGCGCCGTAGACAAGAACGGTCCGACGTCCATTACGACATCGGATGTCCTCAGAGTGCCTGAGTGATAGGGCTCCTGGACCGCGGACAATTTTGGGGACGCTTTTTCGTTCCGGCAACTGCCGAGGTTTTGAAGAACGCCTCCGATGGCACAGAAAATGCGGCGGGGGTGGGACCTGCCGGCGCCGCCTCCATCTCCATCTCCTTCGTGCCCTCGCAAGTGCTTTGGGCGGCGGAGATGAAACAGTGGATGCAGCCGCACCCCCAACCGACGTGGTGGCCACAACAGCCGCTGCTCGCTCAGCGAGCGGTGCGGAGGCGGGTTGGGCTTCCTGAGGCAACCCAGGGGGGGGGGGGGGTGAGGAGAACAGCAACTACTCTCGGTACTGGGTCCCTGCCGAAACTATACGCCATTCCGCCCGCGGTGAGATGCGTCAACGTACTTCTCCCGAGGGAAAGAGGCGAACCTCTTTCGCGCCTCTGGGAAGATGTTTTCGGGTAATTTCAGATTGATGATCTTCTTTTCCTGTTGTAATTTCTCACTGCTGCAGGACCATCCCGTGTTCAGACCCGTGGCAGTCTGCACAGCTGAAGGTGGTGGTGTGGCCGTTTTCAGTGGATTGGTCATGTGCGGCGCCTTTCGCACAGGTTGTTTTGCCGCGACAAGAAGTTGTACCGTGCCCGAACCGCTGCTACTTGAAGTAGCGGAGCGGGAGAGGTATGTATGGACGCACACCACACATAATGAGAACTGCATTGATGTGTTCAAAAATCTTCGATCGGTTGAAAGTCAAGATGTTGCGTTTTGTTGGTACTTGTATGTTATCTCTACGGACAGTGACCCTCCTGAAGGCTGTAACCCCTTGATCCTTCAGGCCTTCCAGAAGGTCGGCTTGTGTTTCGGTTAGCAGTTCTGGCACAGATAACACACCCGGCGAGTTGTTGATGTTGTGGTGCGGCGTGGCACTGATGTCCACATCTGCCATGCGGGTTTCGGTCAGGAGATTTGTGGCTTGCTGCTGTGTCTTGACTTCAACTAACATTTTGCGTGTTCGTAGTTTGTCTGCCTCGAAAGATTTGCCAATGATTCCTTCCAGAAACTCTGAAACGAGAAATACAGAGTGGGGTGAGACGGGTTTCGATTTATAAACTCATTCAATTACCAAAAAACGGCATAGTTGTCAGGTTTGGGGGTGTGATGTTTGGAAGAGGTGGAAATGGAACATCGGTGCGACCCCTTCTCAGGGACCTATCATGTTTGGAGGGGGTTTTGATAACACCATATAGCATATTATAAAAGCAGGGAACGGGGGTACTTCCTTCGTTAGCCTTGCTCCGAAAGCTCAAGAGGACGCGGAGCTGCCTCCCTTGTAAATAGACAGGGAGCCCATCCGCCGGAACTTGACCTGGGCTCCAACGGCCACCGTTTGTGCTTTCTGCCCTTCAACTTAAAACTCATAGCCACGGTAGAGTTCAACGTGAGTATGGGGACTCGGGTTTCGCAGTGTCACCAATCCCGTCACCAATGTTATTCAAGGTTCCCCGTGCGGGGCGTTCATCAAAAGAAGCGTGAAAACAGACCAAACAGTCGAACAAGCAGAAAGGACGTTAATCCTTTCTTCTTCTCCGGCTGCTTCGTCTCTTTCCGCGCTTCTTTGTTTCTGAAGAAACACTTTCACTGGGTAGTCCAAATTGCGACTCTGCTGCTCTTGCTACTAGTTCAGGAGGGGCATTACTGTTGCCGACAACAATAGTGAGTAACTGAGCGTGAACTAAAGCTTGGTTTTAACACAATTTTGGCTCACATCTTCGTGAAGGTGATTGCTGACAAACTTACCTAGGTCGTCAAACTGTCAAATTCATAAAAAGCGCTCTGTGCTGCTATAGGATTAATTTTCCAGATTCTACAGCTGATCAAAAAGTACACCACTACTACTTAAAAGGAACCTTAAGTCGCCAGTACGCAGGGCTAACGGTAGGGATTGAACGTTCAGCGTGATAGGCGATTACAGGAAGAAGATTGCGACTTCAATAACAACAATATAAGGAAGCGGGACTAAGTATAACCCAAAGATAGAATCACCCTGTATAGTTGCTTTAAGCTGTCCCCATAAGCAAAGGTGACGTCTGGGCGGAAAAGTAACTCGTTAATCGCTACTACTTCACCTGTTCTTGTTATTATCTGGCCTAATTTCTCGTAGACGACCTTTATTGGGAAAGGTAGCATTTCAAATGCACCCGATTTTGATTTTTTTTTCATGCTCGTTTGAATCCCTAAATATGTTTTTGCACTGCACGAATACTTGACGGTGATTGAAGGCATCAGGCATGCCGAGAATGGCTACGACGCTGCGGTCAGGAACCCCAAAGTCCATTTTGGGCACAGAGACCTGTTCATGGGAAATCATGTCTATGCCCTCCTCGCTAATTATAGTGAAGACATCAGCGGATGTCGAGAGGCTGCGGAGCTTCGAAGACGAGATAGCCGTTCCGCTTCACGCTTTGGATGAAGTAGTCGTGGAGCCCGACTGGTATGCTGTCATAACCTATCGTGTCCTACTAAGGCCATTGCCATGCGACATCGCTCTTCTTTACCGGCAACGCGTGAAAAAATCAGCAGCACATGAGGTGACCGGTGATGCCAAGCAAGTCTGAGTTTCTGGGAATTGAGGAGTACATTCGGGAGGAAGGGCACATGGTCAACACCGGCCCTGAGGTTGGAGTTTAAATTTTTCTGCCCTTTCGTAGGAATCATATCCATCGCTAGAGAGAGTTGCCGTTTCTGCCGTACATTTTTGCGTACGGGCATCATCAGCAAGAGCTGAAAGCTTCGCTTTAATACTGCAGAAGTGTGGTACTTCGGCCACTTGAAGGGGATGGCACCGGAGTAAAAGACGGAAACCCTTGCCCCACACAACTCTGACTATTGGGAACCACAGAAAGTGTTGCCAGCTGGCTTGTGGAAGTTATACGCGCGGAAACGCGAAAAATAAAACGTGGCAAGAAACGCCAACACAATGTAGCAGTAGACGAGTGCCTAATAAGGGTTGTTTTACTTTCGCCTTGAAACTTCTAGGCTAAAATCAAATAGCCAGAATATTGCGTTCTGAACACATTTTTGGAAGCGTTTCTTGTCCGTGGAACCACTTTTTGAGAGTGATAGAGGACCTGTTTCGCATGACATCGTCGCTAATCATTTTCCAACATACCTTACTCCGCAGGTTCTCCATTCGTTTTTTACTCAACCGGTATTTTGTGATAGCAATCTTCATAGTTCTGCAAACGCATGGTGGTATTCCAGAAAGTGCCCTGAATTCACCTGTCACTGAACCGCTTTATTGCATTGACGCGGCAATATTTCCACGTTGCGCACACCTCGCTCACATTCAGCCGTCATGGTAAAATTACGACGGCCAGATACGCACCAGGTGAAGAAGGCTCCTACTTGGCTACAGTGTAGGGCTATAATGCGGAAAGCGCTGAGAGCGTCTGCAGCTTCACAGAAGACAGAGAAGTTTCTCGTACCCTCTAAGAGCCTGCAAGGCAGAAGCAATATAAAAATATGGTGCGGAAATATTTGGCTGCAAATAAAAGTGTTTTGAGTAACCTGGAGCTGCGAACAGGTTGAACGAATTCTGTGGTAGTGTCGAACACGTTGTAGCAGAGCAAGCGAATCCACAAACAAGGCCATGTCCTCAGGGCAGCCAAGTGCCTGTGATAATGGAATGGACACTTGCTGAAGAAGACCTGTACACGAACTTTCGCGCATGGATGTACGGGGTTGTGCAAAAAAAATCTGAAAGCTATAGGTTCAAGGAGGACATGTTGAGAGGGATAAATAAATAAAAGCGATAAATGAAAAGGTGAATAAGTGATGTTTGACTCAAAATACCAGCCCCAAATTGACGTGCACTGCTCCCGAACTCGAATTTTGATGCTCGAAAGGTACTCCGAATCTCTTATACCACCAAAGTTGCAACAAAACGGCATTTTTTCTGTTCGCCACAATGCACCAAAACTCTCCATCCCGCTTCCTCCTCTGATGTTGACAGGAATGATCAGCGCCCCCATCTTCAGATGTTTAGAAATCGCTTTGCCTATACAGTGAAAGGTTGTTAATTCGAACTTCAGTATTTTGAATATATTGATAATTCAAACTCTACTATTTGGTTAGGCCAAGTTTCCACACAAGGCCATGTGTAAAAAGCCCCGTAACTCGAACGCAAAGGGCCTCTCCCACGCATCATATTATAAAGCTACGCCACACGGTGCCGCAGCTTGTAGCCTTGCGCATGGTTCCAGAAACGGCCACGAAGATTAACCATATTTATAACTATTTCTCTCGGCCTACAAACGAGGCTGCTTCACCTCGGGGATAGCAACACAGGGATAGGGAGAAGTTAAATCGGATAAAAGCGCTTTGGAACCCCATAGCGCCCGTTTTAGAAGGAGTTTTTTTTGCGGACTACCTTGATTTCAACACGATTCTAGGGTGTGGCTGTGTTGACAGGTGGCATCAGTTCTGAGGTCAGAAGCATAGAGCCTGCCGCTGCAGTGACCACAAGGTGTCGGACGAAGCACCAGGACTTTCATTGCTCAGAATTACTTACCGGTGAGAAATTACCCCACATAATAAGAAAAGCAGATGGAGTAGTGGCGATTAACCGCCACTTTTCTGCGCAACCGTTACGTCGGCTTACGCCGACTGCTTAGAGCAACCACCAATGGTGATGTTATCTGTGGGTTATACCTTGTCCCGCTTCCTTGTTTTGTTGGTTTTGGTGTCGGGACCTTGTCCCTGAAACTGTCGGTAACCTCCAACGTTAAAATCCTAGAAATAGCCCTGCGTACCGGCGAGTTCAGGGATGTGTTTAAATACGTGCAATGTATTTTTCCCTCAGTTGTAGTAAGTGAAAAAAATCCTACCGCATCCACGTAAACGCTTTAAATGCGTTTCACAGTTCGCCATCCACATAAGTTTGTCAGCAGTCGCTTTCTCGAGGATGTGAGCCAAAGTTTGTTGAAACCAAGCTTTGGTTAATGCCCACTCATTATTGCTCTAATCACTGGAACGCATTTTGATATAGCAATTATGGTTGTGTTCTTCCGCGTGAATAAATCTCTGTTCCACCTGACCACCGCCCTCGTGATACGCGGCGAAATTGTGTAGTATATTTTGACATTACAAATTGAAATGTTTATTTGAAGTTGAAGCACAAGGTGGAACTCTTTTGGGACGACGCTGTTTAATTTGTCAACAGCCCTGCTGCCCCTCCGTTAGGAGGAGTAGGATCCGCAGAGTAGCAACTTCGTCTATCCAGATAAAGGCATCTTCAGAAACACAGCAGCGCTGAAAGAGACGAAACAGAAGAGCAAGCTGAAAGGATGAGCGCAGGGCAAATGGGACAGTGCGGGACAAACCTGTTTTTCAGCGTGTGTCCACTAGTTTGTGCAGGTGTTTCCCCAAAACAAAAATAAGTAGTTCCTGCAAGCTTGGGCGATACACTTTCTTCCAAGAGGATAAATTGTGTACCGCACTCTCACCGTTTTCTTTGCTCATCTATTATCGTTCTTTGAATCCGCTACAAAAAAGAGAAGATGCCTGCCCTACGCTACCTGGAAAACTGAAGGTTATATCAGGCATCAAACCGCTGGCTGTGTTGGAAGTGGTGACACGCTGGATCAGAACGGCCAAAATATGTGGGGTATAGAGCAAAATCTACCTTTTGGTGGTTGCTCCTTCCAACGCAGAAGGCAGGCAAAAAAGGAAGAGAAATTGCTAGCCTGGTAACTCGGCGAGGAATACTCCAAAACCACGCGGTTTTGGAGTATTCAAGTTTTCTCGTAGAAAACCAGTTCTCCCCAAATATTGCGTATTTGATTCATCGAACTGGCTCCTGCACTATGGGCAGCACGGTACATTGCAAGCAGGCATAAAAAATTAAACGACCTGGTGGCATTAAACATGCACGAAACGCGACACGTGGAAGTGCGCATTCTTCGCCCTATACCATAAAAACGGCCACCGGGTGGGATGATTGGGTCCAGATTCTTGTGGTCAGCAGCCAACTGCTCAGACACCGAGAAGCTCTTGACATTACCACTTGTGGAGTATTTACGCTTTGCAGTTCTTCCACCATTCTAATAAAAATGATAAAATACAACAAGCTTACACTTTTCGAATGATAACTTTCTCGTTTGGCCAGTGCAGCAATCTTGCGCCTGCGTCTTCATCACACACTCGCGACGCGGGAAGCGCAAAGTCACTGTATTATGTCGCCCGCAGGCTGCCGACACTCAAATTTCGTTTGGTAAGCCTCGCACTTGCTCGTCCTACAGGCAGCACCTTACCATATGCAACATTTAAGCCCATACCTTTCCTTATGTTGTAACGACGAAGAGAGTCTTGATTGTGCTGCTACTGATCACAGGGGAAATTGCGTGGAAAAGTTTCAAAATTGGTGGTGCGAAGAGAAAAGTGCTTAATGACGACCGCACGTTAGCAAGAATGGAGGCTTGAACCGCCATGTTGTGAACGGTAACCATTATTTCTTTTTCTGGTTTAGTTCTGGGGGGTATTCTCGTAACTGTCCCTTTTGAAATGTCCCTTTTGCGCCCCTTCCTCGTGACGTACTTCCGGTTAAGCAAGTGAGCGTTAGCAAGTAGGTTTTGCCGCGCTTGCGTTTATGTCACTTCCGGTTTGTTTTGCTTTTAGCCAATCGGGGCTTGCCAAAAGGGACACTTTTGAAAGGGACGCAAAAGGGACAAAACACGAGAATACCACCCCTGGTTAGGGTTTAGCGTGCTAAAAAGGTAATGGTTTGGGTTCGGATGCAGTTTACAGCCAAAAAAAGCGGTTCAGTTCTGTTTTCGGTCCAGTTTGGTTCTGGTTTCACAACATGAAGACAAAGAAAATCATGCACACCTCGCCTAACGATAACGGTGATTGAACGTGAAGATTTCCTGCGATGGATTCGTACATTCGCCAATCCCACCAGGGGGGTAGGGGCTACCCCGGAGGTATGCACCACTTTTCTGGAACAACCCGCACCAACTCTCGGGTATGAACTCCATAGGCTCCGGACAGCGAAGTTGCGCGCGAGCGCAGCGCCAGCGCGACAGACACGCGCAACTCTGGGTCGGTCCCGCCGCGCCGACCCGCTTTCAGCGCCAGTGAACGCAACTTAGCAAAAAACGTTTGTTTATAACGTTTATTTGCCACAAAGTGCTACAAAGTCATGCCAAAATGTATACAGTCGGGAGGAAGCCTCCAAATAAAACGGGGGCACTGATAAATGCTGTCGCCTCGTTGCCGAGCCCTAGGCTAGCACAACTGGGAAGCATGTGTTCAAGGCTTTGCATTCTCTCGCGGATCTTCTTCTCTGTTTTTTTTTTCGCAGATACCGAGCATGGTTATTGAAACTTGAGAGGCCAACATTAAGCGAGCGGATTACATGCTGCCTTGGTGTACGAGCAGCTTGCCTAGTACGGTGGCTAGCAGGCGGTATAATACACACAAGTGCGCAATAAATTCCGGTAACAAAGAGGGCCCCCGAACACAGGTATAGCAGAGTAGTTATCACCCAGCGGTCCTACTCTGCTTCATCTAATATTCCACGTGCTTATACCGCCGAATTAAATACGTATAACCACATATGGGGCGCGGACACTTATTGGCGTTAATGTTCCCAAATGCTTCGCGAGCATTGCGATAGCATAAAATCACCGCCTCTTCTTGCAAACGAAACAATGAAATTGTTTGTCTAAGCCACTGCAAAGCAAAGAAAATAGAGCTAAGACGTGCCGCAATCAAAGTTCGAACAATGTGTATCTAGGAAAAAAAATTTCGCGATCGGGGAGGAGGAGTTCGAGGAGGACAAACTTTATTTTATCCCATCCGTTGTGATTGCGGTCACTCCGGAACAGTGAGGGTGTTGTACTCAGGGAAGTAAATTTTTTCTCCCGTGACTTTTGTTGCCAAAAGTGTTGACGGTTAATAAAGCGCTACTATTCCTTCCTAAGAGGGTCTCCTGCCGACCCCGTTGGCGTTGGAGAGAAAAAAAACCCCGAATATGATATTCCGTAATTTATTCCGATACGCCTATTAGATGTTCTGCTTACCCCTCCTCCGTCCCATCCCTGTCCAAAGGAATTTCTTCTGATAGCCTCCTCGTGATGAGTTTCTTTTTGGGGGCGTGTTTACATATATGCAACTAACGTACTGGGCTACAACTGGCAGCCCAAACGTTTCTCGGCGAAGCGGGCACTTATTAACGTCCGCACTTTCGCTATACAACCAACAAACGTGAATTTCATACTGTTACATGTATCGGGGCATCACATTCGAATGAAAGACCTATATGTAACTCTCGTGTGGTCTAGAGTCGTATGCAAGTGCACTCACATGGATGGAATACCCCGCGCGGAAACATCGCGCAACGTCTGATATATTTGCAGACAAAGCCTCCCCTTTTGTGGAGTGAACAATATAAAGTACGTTTTCTTTTGAAGAGAAACATGCTGATCTTGACAAAGGTTTGCCCCGCAGTCAGGCTGTACAAGCGTTTCTCTTTGGGCATCACGCCTATGCGGCCTTTACATGCCTTCTCATACGCGAGTTCAACCGAATAAAATCCTTCTCCATTCACATGACTATGTGGCAGGATTACTTTACAATCTCTTACTTCGTTTTTAAGTCAAAAGGGGCGACTAATATGCTAATCGCGCTGCAAAAAGAAGAGCGCCCCGAGCTAGCAGAGTACCGGCTTGCGGGGACCGACCGGTGTTGCGCATACTGCCGAAGGGGGCGCTGGGTGTCGCGGGGTTCCGGTCGCCCTCTGGCGCTGACCGGAGCCTATAGACATAAATTTGGGTTCGGGGTCTAAGGCGTGATTATAACCTGATGCTCTGCGTACTATGACTTTTTCGAGTGGGTGCCGGTTCTTTGTGCTAATCTCGAAACATTACCTTAGCACTAACCTTCCTAAACGTGAAAATAACAAAGTTAGGCCTAACGCACCGCGGCAAACCGCCCTTACAGCTTGCAGAGCAAGGTTATTCTCGTGGCAATTCAAACTGTGTGGAATGGCGGTCCACATTCATTACGGTACATGATGTTTGCCCTATATAAATCGCGCCGGGTCGCAAGACTGCGTCCCCTGCTTCCTATGCTAGACACCAACCATAAGCGGAGGGCCCTCCCGCAGCTGTAGCCAAGTCTCGCAGGGGAGCGTTTAAATTTTTCTACACTTTCCTCGGGATTATATTCACCGCCAGAAAAAGGTGCGTTTTCTGCCTCACATTTCGGCGTACGGGCCTCATCAGCGAGAGGCTGAAAGCTTCACTTTAAAATTGGATTCGCGCGGGTCTGTGGGCCAGCTGAAGGAGGCGGTGCGGGAGTGTGAGAGGGAAACCCCTGCCCAACAGAACTCTGATTATGGGGAACCTGCAGGAAGTGTTGCCAGCTGTCCTTGGGGAAGTTATACGCACGGAAACGCGAAAAATAAAATGTAGAAAGAAGCACCAACCCAGTGTAAGAGTAAACAATTTGCTAATAAGTGTTGCTTCTCTCTCGCCTTGAATTCCGAACTTGGCTGCTTCATATCCTTGGCCACGACTACTTGAGACGGGTGCAGGAAAGTGGGTGTATATTCCATGCAAGGTTCGGGAGGGAAGGACAGAATATCAGCTCAAGTGTGATCACCAGACGACTGAGATGAAGGCACCCGTCTGAGCGATGCCTAGCCGAACGTTTATACGTCGGCCTAGCCAGACAGCCGCTTATGCTCGATATTTGAAACGGAGCTTGTCGCTTCTAAAGCAGGTTTCGCTGGCGGATGGTTTCATGGGGTCTAGGTGTCCGGTGTAAGCAGGCACACGGATGGCTTTGGTGTTGAGTTTCTCGTTCCGTCTGTCCAAGTCAAAGCCACCCTCCTCGACCGGAGCATGGAGATGGCCGGAGAAACGTTTGAGAAGTATTTAGAACCGATTCGATTAAAGGAACGGAACACCCCCACCTGTCTATGTACGCGTGTGCATGGCATCACCGCAACACGACAAAGGTCCACATTGGGGCGAACGAGCGGCCACTTAAGCAGTACATTAAATGCCGTCAATTCGGAACGTATGTACGTGCAGCATTTCCATCCGTGAGCGGAATGCAGGACTCAAAACAAAATGATAAAAACGGCCCCAACGGAACGCAGAATGTCAGACGGCCCCGTCTCAAAAGCGATGCTGAGGCGCAGAATGTCGCAGAAGCAAGTGATTCGCGCCACCAGATGTTCACGCGGACGTCGCTGAGAAGTGAGGCATCGTGGACAGTCAGGATCGCATGGTGCGAGCAGGTGAACAAAAGGAGGAAAAACCGGGGCGTGAGCGAAACTTAGATCTTTTGATCTGCCATAATTCCACTAATACTCGTCGCTGTAAAAACGTTCGCGGGGGAGGTGCAACGACCAGTGGGACATTGATTTACCTGAAAATGTAAACACCCATCTATCGGTAAATTCTCTTTCAGCTCCCGTTTAAAATGCGGAATTCCAAATTTGCTAACATGTTTTCATTCTTTTCGACAAGCCCACCGACTCTATCACATGAGGGTGCTCTGCTGGCTGTAAAAGCAAGAAGAGCACACTGATTTGAAGGGTAACGTATCAGGTATACTCGCTACTGCATTTGGTGCTGTATTTGCTGCTGTATCTGGTGCTGTACTTGGTGCTGTATTTGTGTAGTGATCCCTGAGTAATGCAACACTTGCATTACGAAACAACGTTTTTAAGATGAAAATAAAGTACAAAACGATGTCCGTCTTGGACGATAATAGAGCGGCGCCCTTTGATTTTTCCGCTTTCCGTTCAGTTCAACCAGCTGTCCTCGCCATTAAGGCTCATTCGCTGGACAATAGAAAAGTGGGTACGTAAACTCCTCACTGGAGTCACTAACGAGCTCTTATTTTCCAACGTTCCTATAGTTGATGACCAGGAGCCATGGAATATACAGTACAGTTTCCCCAGTTAAGGGGACACTGAATCGATTCGTAAACATTGTGGCATTGAAGTCTAGAGTATCAAGGCCATGTTTTGACCACTTTGGCACCGTTCACCCGATTTTCTTCAGCAAAAACGTCTATTCCAAAATGCTTTCCTCCTCTCTGCATCCTCCTTATGATTTACTATGACGTTTGTTATGATAGCAAAACCAGATGGCTTGGCTAGACTGCGCTACTGCAGGGCTCGCCGACCCTGCGACAGAATCAGTCCGTCCAGTGTTGAGACGGCTAGTCGCCGGCAGGTCGTCGCAATTTGTTCGCTCAGTTGAAACAAAGCTATATATTTGATGCTGCCGAATGACGTGTTTTTCAAGTTTCTTTAATATAGTGATAGATAAGCAAAAATAGAAGTCGAGAAAGAACACGCCGTTTTTTCCAGAAGCGGGTAAACCATGTTTATTGGCATTGAATGGTAGCGTTCAAGGTGACGGGATTAAGGTAGACGCCGAAAGCACTAGCTGGAGCAATTATCACGGTGCAGCGAGCTTTCCAAGATCGTGGCGGGTTGTCAGCGACAGCGCTGCTATGTCCTCGTCGTCGTGTCAGTCCCGATTCACTGCATACTTATTATTGCACATGCTGAGATATCAGAGCATACATACACGGAGCATAGTGCGTCATTCGCATTGTCAAATAGCATACTCTAAATGGGCGAGTCTTTTGCACTACAAGTACACCCCGCACACAAAAGGAACCATCCTGGCAACCTAAGGGCAATATAAAACCATCGGTTCGTCGTAAGCCTTCAGACGGTCAACGTGCGCAGTTTCGCGACTGCGAAAACGAGGGGGGGGCATTGTGAGCGGCTCAGCTACGTAGTTCACTGGAGATGTATGCTGGATTACATGGTAAGAAGCATGATATTTATTTAGTAACTTCTGAGCTAGGCCAGGAACAGTTAAAGGTATCCACAGCCACACAAAAGAACCGGCAGCGAACTCAGGGGGCGGTGTTCTATCGTCGTGACGCTGCTGCCGGCGAGATTGTTCCTTGAAAGTCGGAGCCCCGGTGAGCTGGCGACACTCTTCGGCGTGCCGAGATGCCTGTGACACGGGGATACATTCAGATGCATCTTGCCGGTACGGCCTTATGGTGTTGAGTGGACTCGCGACCGTGGCTCGCGACCGTGGAGGAGAAAGAAGGCGAAAACCCCGTAGTTGCTTGAGGAGCGGTGTTGTACGCACAAGTTACGTACGGAAGAACTTGGTCCCAGTCTGTGTGGTCCGCCGAAACATAAGTTGCCCCAGTGTCCGATTAAATCTTTCCGTGAGCCCATTGGTCTGTGGATGGTAAGTGGTGCTGCGGTGGATAACGTTGCACTTTGCGAGCAGGGCTTCAATTACTTCAGAAGGAAACACACGCCCTCTTTCGCTGAGAAATTCTCTAGGGGCACCGTGAGGAAGAATGAACCGAAGTAGGAGAAATGAGGCGACCTCACGGGACTTGGTTGCTGGTAGTGCGGCGGTTTCCGCGTGTCTGGTCTAGTGGTCTACTTTGACGACGGCCCACCGGTTTCCAGAAGTCGTGTAGGGGAGCGGCCCATACAAATCCATTCCTACGTGGTCGAAAGGTCGTACTGGAGACGGCAGGGGCTGCAACAGAACCGGCGGTTTGTTTGGTGAAGTCTTACCGCGTTGACATTTTTCGCAGGAACGGATGAACTTAGTGACAAATGTGTAGATTCCACGCCAGTAGTACCGCATACGGAGACGTCCGTACACCAGTATCACCGCACTGTGCATTGGCGTGACAACATGCGCGAAAGTCTGAACGGAGATGGCCGGGAATGACGAGCAGCCACTTCCGGCTATCTGTGTCATAATGTCGGCAGTACAGAAGCTCGACGCGAATAGCGAAGTGAGTGGTCTTTCGCAGCATAGCTCGAGGGGCATTTGAAGAAGCAGGGTTTGTTAGCAAGTCCAAAAGAGAAGTGAGCCAGTGATCCTTGCGCTGCTCACGAGGCATGTCGTCAAGTGCCAGGGAGGACAGAATTCCGTCTATGGATTACAAAAAGGCCCTGTCGGGGGGTGACAGGCGAGCATGAGAGCCAATCGGCGTCGGTGTGTTTGCGGCCACATTGGTAGAGCACTCCATTACCCTACTCTTGTAAGCGAAGAGCCCACGTTCCAAGGGGACCAGACGGATCCTTCAAAAAAGATCGCCAGCATATGGTGTGGTGGTCGGTGATTACGTCGAAGGGCCTGCCTTACAAGTAGAGACGAAATTTGCTTATGGTCTACAAAATAGCCAGGCACTTTTTCTCAGTGACAAAGTAGTTTTGCTCCCCTCTTTTGAGTGTCCGGCTCGACTAAGCAACGACGTATTCGCCAAAGCCAGGTTTTTGCTGGGTTCGCACGTCTTCGTTGGCGTTAGTATGAAGCTCGGTAGGGGCCGACGGGTCAAAATGGCGAAGGATCGGTGGACACGTAAGCACAGAACGAAGCTTTTTGAAAGCCTCGTCACTCTCTGAAGACCAATGAGAGATGTCGTTGGACCCGTTAAGAAGCTTCGTTAAAGGTGCAGTTATCGACACAAAGTTCCGCACGAATCGTCGGAAGTACGAGCAAAGGTCGATAAAGCTTCGGAGCTGCCTGGTGGTGGTGGGCTTAGGAAATTCGCCTACCGCATGAAGTTTGTCAGGATCGGGGCTGACGCCATCTTGGATAAAACATGACCTAAAATTACAAGTTGGCGGGCAGCAAAATGGCACTTCTTGAGGTTAGGCTGAAGTCCTGCATCAGTGGGGCATTTCAAGGCTTGTCGAAGGCGGGTAATATAAGCGTGTCGAAATCTGAAGAAAAGACGACAATAGTATCAAGGTAACAGAGACAGGTTTTCCACTTCAGGCCGCGCAAAATATTGTCCATCATGCGTTCAAACGTTGCAGGCACGTTGGAAAGACAAAAAGGCATGACGTTAAATTCGTACAAGCCATTTTGTGTTTTGTACAAGCCATTTTGTGTTACAAATGCCGTTTTCGCATGATCAGCATCCGAAATGGCGGCCTGCCAGTAGCCAGACTTTAAATCAAAGGAAGAAAAGAACTCGGCTCCTTGCAAAGTGTCGAGGGCTTCATCTCTTCCGGGGAGAGGGTAGACATCCTTGCGTGTTATTTTTTTGACTCGGCGATAATAAACACACAAGCGAATGAATCCGTCTTTATTTGTAACGAGAACAACAGGTGACGCCCATGGGCTGTTGGAAGGCTGTATGACGCCATGTTCAAGCATGTCGTCCACATGGCTCTCAATAACGCCACGTTCTTTGGCTGACACACGATACGCCCGCTGTCGTAATGGGGGTGAGTTTCGGTGTCAATGGGGTGAGTAACCGTAGATGAGCGGCCCAAGGAGGATGCCTGACAGTCGAATGACGAATGGATTTGTTGAAGCATGGCGTGAACTCGGTTTTCTCCAGGCGCCGGAAGACTCTCGTCGACTTAGCGAAGGAATACCGAGGAATCCTGTGGGCTGGAGCGGAGGGATGAAAGACAGCAAGTGAAATGTCCGATGAGTTATAGGGAACGTCGGTGACGAGGAGGACGTCAATCTCTTCTACACGACCCAGACACCCACCACGATACAGTGTAGCTGGATAGGAATAAGGCTGGCAAATAAAGATAGAGCTGAACCCATGCTGCATTTCTAAAACTGCGGCTGGAAGCGGGAAGCATTTTCGGCGATAAAACAGCTCGGAATGGCTGAGCAGCCCTGTGGCGTCGGGAACTGAGTAGCACAGAAGGGGTACAAGTACGGCAGAGCTAGGAAGAACGTCTGTGTCTTCGGCGACAACGAGGCGAAAAGGGGCAGGGGGCTCGTCCGATGAGGCGTCTTGAACTGAAAATAACTCCAGCTGAGCACGGGCACAATCGATGACGGCGTGGTGTGTCTACAGAAAATCCCAACCGAAAATGACGTCGTGGGAGCACAAAGTGAGCACGATAAACTGAATGAGGTAAGTGTTGTGTTGAATGGTGACCCGGGCAGTGCACGCCGGGCAGGCCTCCGCCATATCTCGAACAAAAGCGCGAAAATTTACCCGAGATAAAATTTCTAACACTGGCCACATGCGTAAGAATCTAAAAAGCTCCGGCACTAATCACTGACCCCACTCTGATAATGCGACCGATAATGTAACTACGACTATAATGCATGCATCGACTACAGCACCCCAACCGGTTAAGTTAAACCCCAGTACTAATAATTTTCCCTCGTCTGCCGTCACAAAAGAAAATCTTACCGGGAATGCAATGACCCTTTCAAGTATAACCTTCTCCCAGTTCAGATGAACATCTTGTGAAAGGGCCTAAACGTCTGCCAGGCTACTGGTGGTTTTGATCAATTTCAATTTCAATTTCAACTTTCAAAGAGCTTAGATAGTTTCGCCAGAAACATGAGGCTACGGGAATACTTCTACGATCACCCTGCGACGGAAGAAGCCCGCAGAACCCTACCTAGCTATAAGCACTGGGCGCCTCCCACGCAGCGTGATAGTTGCCTCGACATGTACATCAAAGCTGTCCAACGCGTTGTAAGAAAAGCCTACCAAACACAAATTTCTTTCCACCACACCATGACTACCAATTAAAAGAAAGCCCTAGAGGAACTCGAAAGCTGTTCCGACATAATTGTTAAATCTGCAGACAAGAGAGGCGCCAACGTAATCCTTGAAAAAACCGACAATGTTAACGAAGCCAATAAGCAACTATCGGTGTCGACGTTCTATAAAGCACTACCCAATGATCCCTCTCAAAAGTATAAGCAACGTGTCAAAGATACACTTGCTGAGTTTGTTAAAAATAAAACCATAAATGAAAACACGGCTCGTTCCATGACCCCTTCAGGCCCAGTGGCCGGTAAATTCTATCTTCTCCCAAAGACTCCCAAGGTGTACAAACCAGGGCGCTCCATTGTTTCTGGCACTGGCACTGCTACCGAAAATCTCTCGCGCTATGTGGATAATGTCATTTTCCAACGCCCAGCTTTCCCTCCTTCATAAAGGATACCAATGACGTTCTCTCAGGCATCTCAAAAATTAAAATTCCTGATAACTGCCTCCTAGTTACTCTCGATGATGCCTCACTGTATACTAACATCCCCCATAAAGATGGCATCACCGCTGTATCCCTTGGGTATGAGCAGTCATCGTGCGACAAACCTATCGATTCTTCTAATCTCCAAACTTTCCTTCGGCTCATTCTTGAACTTAACAATTTTGAGTTTGACGGAGTTCATTACGTGAAAGTCAGCGGAACCTCAGTGGGAACTCGAATCGGACTCAACTATGCCAATATCATTATAGCTCACCTCGAATCAAACTTTTTTGACACTCAAAATTTAAAGCCCCTGTACTATAAAAGTTATATTGATGACATATTCATAATCTGGCAGCACGGTGACGCGTAGCTAATTACCTTCATTGAAGCATTTAACCTAGCCCGTCCCAGCATCTCCCTTGCTCATGCCAATTCGGAACACAGTGCACACTTTCTGGACGTCACCGTTACTACCTCCTAAGGTCGGCTTCAAACTAACCTCTATAGAAAACCAGCAGGCACGCGGCAGTATTGGCACTTCCAAAGAAGCCATATCAGACAATGCAAGACAGCAATACCTTACGGCCAAGCCCACCATTTAGGAGAATTTGTACAAACCAAGCCGACTTTGCCTCAAACTGTCGAGAACTCAAGACCGTCCTCCTGACTAAAAAATACCCGGAACAAGTTATCGACGACATTATTGTGCGAGCCAACCAATTAGACCGTAACGAAATCTAAGAAAAAAGCCCCGAACGGTAACCCGGAAACTAACAGTTTTCACCCACTCATCCTTCGCTCCAAGAGTGTCAACCGTACTAAAAAACATGACAATATCCTAATGCAAAGTGACCGCATAAAAAGCCTATTTCCCGAACCACCACGCGTTGTCTACCGGCGTAATAAGAATTTAGGCGTCTTGCTAACTCTCGTATCAACCGACCGGAAACTACTGGCTGCATGCCCTGTAATAAACGCCGATGTGAAGTATCCCCACACATGACCACTACACAGGCCACCACCAGCACAGCTTCAGACTACTACGTAAATATAAAAGGAAACTTGAACTGTGACTCCCCTAATGTCATATACCTTCTAGAGTGCACTGCTTGCACGCAACAATATATCGGCCAAACTGAAACGCCATTCCGAATACGGTTCAATAATCACCACTCTCATGCAAAAAGCTGCCCTTATTTCCCCTGTCAAGACATGTGAACAGTCCCCGGCATGCATTTGAATATCTTAAAGCAAGAATTTTACAATCCGCTGTAAAAACCCACCACTACCACGAGGTTCGGGAATGTTATCTCATTTATAAGTTTGGGTCAGCGACGCTTGGTAATATTGAAAGTTACGGAAAACTAACGTGCTGATTCCTCGATTAAAACTGGCGACCTCATAATTTGTAGAACAATGTTCATTAATCTTAACCTTGTGTTTCCCATTGTCACGCACAGAAACTCTCTAAATACAGCAGCTTTACTAGCCTAATGCCGCTTAACAATGCCATTTATTCTTAGGAAGAAGGCCGGGTTTCCACCACCACTTAGAAATTTTTAACCCTTTATGAACTATGGACCCTACCTATTTCCTGTGCAGTTGCTAGTTCCTGTGCAATGTTCTTTTGAACGTGTATCCATTCTCTACACCCGCGGAGGGCACACCCATCTTCGCTTCCGACCCAACCAGTCTCCCCACCCACAAAACTACCTTACTGTATACTCTTCCCTTCCTTTTGAAACCGCGATTGTCCAGTTTTCTGCAGTGTCTGAACTTGCAGCCCACGCCGCGAACGTTGCCCCGTCATGGTGCAACCTTGAACGCTGCTTTATTATGCCCCATTCTTTCTCTCTCTCTCTCTCCTCTCTCTCTCTCTCCTCTCTCTCTCTCTCTCTCCATTCTTTCTTCTTTGTTGTTGTTGCTGTTTTATCATAGACATAGCCCGCCTGCATGCATGCTCTACGTTTCCGAAACATCTTCCGCTTCTGCTCAGTTTTCTGCAAAGCTATGTAAGAAATCTGTTCCGAATGTTCGTTCGAATGTGTTCCGAACCTTGTTTGTTCTTGCTTTGTATCCGACTCATTACTTATACTATATACAGGGTGTCCCAGCTATCATGAACCAAGATTTAAAAAACGAGAAATTGCGTAACTCGAAGAAAACCTAGTGCATAATGTTTGCAGTACTGTGAAGAAGCGGAGAGTAATTTTTTCGTTAATGAGACTTTATTAATTAATTGTAATTAATTATCTAACTCGAGAAATACTGTCCAAATCACTAAAGTGTCAATGAGGCACTTGTAGGTAACCATGAGGGGCATTTAACTGCGGTATTTTCAGCGACTAATTAATTGCGTACTCATTTATTCTGACTGATAAAGGAAACCCGCGAAATATGAAAAATACCGCGTGAAGACGCTTACGCACGCATTGTAAAGCAGCGTCCCCAAACAAAGCTGATTGAAAGCAACTGCTTCGCGTGTTACCCGCCCGAAGAGACAACGCATCACCTTGATAAAAGCATGCATGGAAGGAGCAGCAGCAGCAAGATTCGCGGGACGCGTGTGCAGATAATGAACAAACTCGGTCGCGATTTCTTCTTTCTTCCTTTTGTCTATTTCATTCTGGATAACTCACAGGCAGCCTGTTTGAGGGCGTTGCTTTACGGTGTGCGCGGAGGCGCCGTCAGGTGGTATTTTTCATATTTCGCGGGTTTCCTTTATCAGTCAGAATAAAGTGTACGCAATTAGTTCATCGCTGAAAATACCGCAGTTAGATGTCCCTCATGGCTACCTACAAGTGGCTCATTGACCCTTTAGTGATTAGGACAGTATTTCTCGAGTTAGATAATTAATTACAATTAGTTAACTAAGTCTCATTAACGAAAAAATTAGTCTCCGCTTCTTCACAGTACTGCAAACATTATGCACTAGGTTTTCTTCGAGTTACGCAATTTCTGTTTTTTTAAAATCCTGGTGCATGATAGCTGGGACACCCTGTATATATAAATATATATCAATATGATGGTAAGAACAACTTTGCGGTTAACTTGTTTATTATAAATTAGTCCGACAGTTTCGGAAGTGGAACTTCCTTCCTCAGGGACAATCCCACAATGAACACCGAATCCTTATGCACACTGCATGCGAGGGAGACGGGGTACTCGCCGCGCCCCTGTGTAACTTGACCCCTGTCTTCCGCGCGGTCCGACCGCTGTGCGGCTCGCCGCTGGCTGCCGCTAGTGCCTTTCTCTGTCGCCATGTCGCGGCCCTTCAAAGGGCAAACAAAGTAGACTTATCACCGGTTTCTTGGTAAAAGCAATGCCTCTCCGTTTAAGGGTCTGTTCTGGGTGAACCCATGAAACAAATGCCGGGCCAAGACCGCGTCCTTAGTTACTACACCACCGCCCCGCTCTTCCCATCTGTGCTCACGCGTTGTCTGTATTTTGTTTGTCAGTTCTCTTTCATCCCAGCCGCAGCGGGCCGATAGAAACATTTGGTCCCGCTCTCTTCCCCCACCCGTGCCGTTTTCTCATTAAACCACCGCCTTTCCTTCTTTCTTTTTTTTTCCACTCAGCAAGTGCCGTGTTGTTCCTGGATGTTTTACGTTCTCTGGCATATTCCCCTCCTTGATGAGGGAGAGGAGGAGAGACTCCCTCGCATGCAGTGTGCATAAGGATTCGGTGTTCATTGTGGGATTGTCCCTGAGGAAGGAAGTTCCACTTCCGAAACTGTCGGACTAATTTATAATAAACAAGTTAACCGCAAAGTTGTTCTTATCTTTTACCTGACCGTTTCTTCTGGCCCGTTGCAAAACTCATCGAAATCTTGACCATCAATGGCTGCCAGACACCATACAACGGAGCGGTTGACGTGCCTTTTTCAAAGGCACACCATCCGGAGCGCTATTGTGGGGGACTCTCTCATCCGCCATGTCCACGGCCATTTCCACCCGAGTGAGAGAGGTGCTCCCGGATTTATCTCATACGGCGGAATGAAGTTTGAGGACGTCACCGCCGCCCTGGAATATCTACCCCCAACCGTGGAGACACTGGTGCTTCACGTCGGAACTGCTGATATAGCAGAAAGCGGATCATCGCCGTCCCTGGAGAAGTTAAGACGAATGCTTGCGAGGGTTCGCCTCCACCGTCCGGCCTTGAAAAGGATATGCTTAAGCCTGCCCCTTTCCCCGCACCCTGAACCGGCGCCGACGAGGTGGAGACTGGCGGTTTGTCAGATCATTCAACTGCGAGGCCTCCCATTTTGTGCGCGAGGTACGCCGCATGTGCCAGCGGAAGGAGTTGGGAGCAGACGTGCGCTACATCGATCACGCCTTCCACGAACTACCGGCACGGAGGGTCTTTGCTGCTGACGGGCTCCACGCGAGTTTTGAGGGCGTTGCGCTGCTGGCGGAGCACTTCCGCAACGCTCTCTCGTTCAGGGTGCTCGGCTGGCAGCGGAGACCCTTTAAACCCCGGGCACCGAACAACCCAACACCAGGTGCAACGCCGGCACAGCGGGAATGCCAGCGGGCTCCCCCTTCTCCGGAGGTCTCTCCCACCACAGCTGTGACCCCGAAGACTTCGCCACGCCGGCCCAACGGGACACGCCAGACCCCCCCTGAGACGACTGACGCGGGTGTTCGCAACGACTGACTCCGCCCAAGTAAAGGTACGGCCCGAACGACACGACCCTGGTCGCGCGCCTTCCTCTCTCTTCGCAAAAGCATAGATAAGCGAGTGCGCTACAACTTGCACAGCGCTACTTTAAAATCATATGCAACAGCACGTAAAATACCTAAAGGACTGCGGCTAAGGCTGACACCGGCAATGACCGATCTTAATGCGGATGAAATGGCGCGGTGGATTAATATTCTTGAGGACGCATCCTTGCAGCTAATGCAGGTAATAATAGGACACGGAGAAAGAAAGAACATTAGAATTAGAGAAGTTGGAAAATTCCCTTCGGAGCAGCCCGGAGATATCCGAAACGGAAAGAATGGAACTCAAGAGATACGAATCCCAAAAAGAAGGAGGTGTAATGAACCAAAAATTTAAAAAGATGCGGAAAGACAATATCCCCATTCCAGATCACTCCTTTAGGGAGCAGGGAGTTGGATGCTCAGGAAGTCAAACCAGAACTGAGAATTCTTCCATTCCGGATAATCCGGCTGCTGTACCCTTGGGTGAGGAGAAAAGCATATGTCCTGTGAGTCAAACCCCATCTGAAAGTTCGGCGCATCCAGAATCCAACGTTGTCAACCTATCGGACGTACCGCTCATAGAATCTGAACTTAAACTGCTGTCAAAAGGTCTCACATTCTGTCCCTCTACGGGTAAATTTAATGAATTTCAGCTGTACCAGGACTTAGACAATTTTGCGAGGAACTTGCGCCTTCGTGAATACTTCTACGACCGGGAAACGAACCCAGACAAAAAAATTCCGGGAGCATCAGACAAATGTTGGACACCGAGCCATGGTCGGGACAAACATCTCGATATGTACATTTCGGCCGTTCAAAAAGACGTGTTGAATGCATTAAAGAAAACAAAACCTGTCCGCAACAACCTATCAACTGATGAGCGCAAGGCCCTTTTCTCACTCCGCCAACGGGATGACATTGTGATAAAGCCGGCGGACAAGGGCGGAGCAATAGTCGTAATTAACAAAACCGACTACATTAGGGAAGGACTCCGACAACTGAGTGATGAGAATTTTTATGAGGAACTTCCTGCGGACCCAACACAACAGTTCGTGTCGAAAATCACCCTTGAACTCACAAGACTTCTTGAAAATGGCGATATAACTAAGGACATGTTTAAAGCAATGACGCCCACCCAATCAGCACCGGGACGCTTCTACCTACTCCCCAAAATTCACAAACCTGGCAATCCAGGCCGCCCTATTGTATCTTGCAATGGTACTCCAACAGAATCAATTTCCAGCTTTCTTGATTTTATTTTGAAAAACGCAGTTCCCACAATTCCGGCCTATATCAAGGACACAAACCATTTTTTGAGAGAGATGTCTGGACTGGTAATCCCCCCTGGCAGTTTCCTGGTTACAATGGATGTCTCATCGCTTTACACAAATATCCCCCATTCAGACGGCATCAGGTATACCGTGGAGGCATGTCAAAACGCTGATATGGCACTAGAGATCAGTGAGCACGCCCTTACTGCCCTACTTGACCTGGTGCTTCGTTACAATTATTTCCAATTCGAAAACAAACATTACCTTCAAATTAGCGGCACAGCTATGGGCACAAAAATGGCACCAAATTACGCGAACTTGTTCATGGCGGCACTCGAGG
This sequence comes from Haemaphysalis longicornis, assembly GCA_013339765.2. Taxonomy (NCBI): domain Eukaryota; kingdom Metazoa; phylum Arthropoda; class Arachnida; order Ixodida; family Ixodidae; genus Haemaphysalis; species Haemaphysalis longicornis. Next base: position 123,328,132 of record CM023449.1, read on the forward strand.
GACCCTTCTTGGAAGCTCAACCCGTTCGCCCGCTCATATACAAGCGATTCCTGGATGACATCTTTTTTGTCTGGCCGCATGACGAGGCAAGCTTGCATAAGTTCATTTCGGATTTCAACGCGGTCCACCCTTCTATATCTTTTACGCATAATATCTCAAGGACATCGGTAAGCTTTCTCGACGTCACAATTCAGGTAGAGGGCACGACCACGATCACAGCCCTATATAGAAAACCCACAGATCGCCAGCAGTATCTGCACTTTGAAAGTGACCATCCACGGCATTGCAAGATGAGCATTCCCTATTCCCAGGCCCACAGATACCGCAGAATTTGCTCTGACAACGCCGACTTTGACCACAATTCCCAACAACTAAAAAATGCCCTCATTCGTCAAAAGTACCCAGCAGCAGTGGTCGATGACTCCATCAACAGAGCTCGTAACCTAAACCGCGAGGAAATTCTACATGGAGGGAACCCCAGGAATGAAGGAAGCCAGACAAATCTTGTCCTCACCCACTCATCTGCGTTGCCTAAACTTAATAACATTCTTTCGAGACATTTTAATATACTGCAACAAAGTAGCCGGCTATCATCAATTTTCCAAAAGCCCCCCCGAGTTGTTTATCGCCGCGGAAAAAACCTGAAAGATATGTTAGTCAGAGCCAAGACGACTAACATTGAGGGCACTCAACGGGGATGCCAGCCATGCAAGAAAACACGTTGTAAGGTCTGTTCACACATGACAACCACCACTACTGCTAAAGCCAGCACCTCAGATTACGTATTCAAAATAAATGCGCATCTAAACTGTGACAGCCAAAATGTCGTCTACATGCTTCACTGTGACATCTGTGGAATGCAGTACATCGGACAAACAGAAACCGCCTTCCGTAAACGCTTTAACAACCACCGTTCTCACGCTAAAACACAACCGAACTTGCCCATTTCAAGACATGTCAGCCTCCCAGGACATTCATTCGACCAAATTAAAGTCAGTCTGCTAGAGACCGGTTTTCACTCTAAACGGGAGCGCGAACAGAAGGAATCGTACCTTATTTATAAGTTCAAAACGCTGACTCATGGTATCAACGAGAGCGCTGGCAGCATGTCGTGCCTCCGGAGGACCACGGACGTTGATTGACAACAGGAAGTGGATGCACATTGTTCTACCCCCTTTCTCCTAGCATAAAAGTTTTTTTTTTTTTACTTATTCAGGACCACCCACTATTAGCTCATCAGAAAACCGGCGCCTACCGAGAGGGAGCGCCGCCCAAAAAAGACGCCTAAGCCCCGCACTGCACGTGCTGCGCGATAAATGCTGTCCACGTTGGAACAACTAAGAAGAGTAAGAAAAGAGAGGGAGGTGACGTTGAACGGCAGTGCCGGTCTGGCCGTACCGTGAGATTGTCGTGTTCTGTTGAGACATGGCGGTGGCGTAGTTCAGTGGTTTACTGTGTCGGCCCTCCATTGAACTTCACGCTTGTCGCGTCGTATGTGTGCCTTTACATTACTCTACGCTGCGGCCAAGGACGGACGGGGTACTCGCCGCGCCCCTGTGTAACTTGACCCCTGTCTTCCGCGCGGTCCGACCGCTGTGCGGCTCGCCGCTGGCTGCCGCTAGTGCCTTTCTCTGTCGCCATGTCGCGGCCCTTCAAAGGGCAAACAAAGTAGACATATCACCGGTTTCTTGGTCAAAGCAATGCCTCTCCGTTTAACGGTCTGTTCTGGGTGAACCCATGAAACAAATGCCGGGCCAAGCCCGCGTCCTTAGTTACTACACCACCGCCCCGCTCTTCCCATCTGTGCTCACGCGTTGTCTGTATTTTGTTTGTCAGTTCTCTTTCATCCCAGCCGCAGCTGGCCGATAGAAACATTTGGTCCCGCTCCCTTCCCCCACCCGTGCCGTTTTCTCACTAAAACCACCGCCTTTCCTTCTTTCTTTTTTTTTCCCACACAGCAAGTGCCGTGTTGTTCCTGGATGTTTTACGTTCTCTGGCATATTCCCCTCCTTGATGAGGGAGAGGAGGAGAGACTCCCTCGCATGCAGTGTGCATAAGGATTCGGTGTTCATTGTGGGATTGTCCCTGAGGAAGGAAGTTCCACTTCCGAAACTGTCGGACTAATTTATAATAAACAAGTTAACCGCAAAGTTGTTCTTATCTTTTACCTAACCGTTTCTTCTGGCCCGTTGCAAAACTCATCGAAATATATATCAATATATATATATATATATATCCGCGAATCCTTTCTTATATATAAATTCGAGACAATAGCACGTGGTTTAAATGAAAGCTCAGGAAAACTTAGTTTCTTGCATCAGTGACCGTATCCTCTTGTCTCTCCCCTTACTTTTTGTGCGCGTGTGTGCTTGACAGTGCTGATTTCTTATACTGCACGTGCCGGACTTATTATTATGTTGTATTCATCCGAAAAGATTGTCGCATGCGGCCTCGGTATATTGCATTTGAATTGCTTAATTTGTCATCCCATCACGTGACCTTGCAACGATCACCTTTATATGCTGTGTGACTACAGCCGCTGCTGTTATTCTGACGAAGGCCGGTCCCTCGGCCGAAACGTTAAACCTTTTCTTTTTTCGACGTGTGTCTTTCTTTTTTTTGCTACGACTTGCCGGTGTCCAAGAAATATTTTCCTGCAATGTCTTCCACGATGGACTCTCGGTCGACCACGTCGAAAAAGATCGCTTGGAAATACCCGAACACCACAGTTTCCTCGGTAGTTTTGGGTGACTCCCAAACGAAGTACGCCTTCCAGCACTTTGATCCGAAGGTGTCGGGAACCCCAGCATTTGTGTTGCAATCTGGTGCCCTTATCAAAGATATGGCAAACTTACTGGACTTTGTACCATTTACCGCAACAACCCTTGTCCTTCATGTTGGAACAAACGACCTGGCTTCCAACACGTCCCACAACACCTTTGACAGCCTTCGTGCGCTTTTTAATGTCATTTCAAGGGAGCTTCCCCAAATCAAGAGGGTATACGTCAGCTTGGTCCTGCCAAGATCCACTAATCGCCGTCGGCAAAACTTCAACCACGCCTTCGTTCGAAAGTTCAACCTCAAGGCTCACCAGTTCAACGCCCTTCTACGAGATTTTTGTCGCCACTCCTGGCTTGTTTACTTCATCGACCACGGGTTCTACGGGCTACCTTCAAACCGTGTCTTGGCTGCCGACGGTCTTCATCTAAGTTTTGAGGGAACGGCAATCTTAGCAAGTCACCTCCGACAGCTGCTGTTCACAAGAGTCAGTGACGCCACATCGTCTTGGAGCAACTCCGTACCCAGTGATTCCCCCGCTCCTGTGGAACTAAATTGCGAGTCCGAAAATGACGCAGCTGCTGACCTGCATTCATCACGCAATGACTCGGCCACTTGGCCTCCATTGAACTGCCCCTCTGTGCGAAGTATTTCTGGCGCTCATGCTGCAAACTCTTCAAGCGTAAATGGCTCAACGTCTCGCCAACGACCAAGCAACCAACGTTCAACTACACTGCCCGCAACGAGTCCAACATCGAAGGATAAACCCCAACCAATTCCTGTTCCAGTCAACCCAACCTCCAGGTGCAACGATCCAGCAACCAACCAGTCGCCTACCGCACAGCCCCAGGCCGAACTTCAATCGACGACGAACGATTCCCCTTCCCGTCCACCCGTGCCAGCAACAGCAACCAACCAGCTCAGGCGAAACTACTAGTACTCCAGCTTCTTCTGCACCGAATGGTCTAGGCCCATCCTACAACCTCCGAACACGCAATTCCCCTGGAAAGAAAGCATCGAGGACAAAGTGACTACGAACTGCACATTCCGGTAAAAACTGCTCGAATTATTCTGTATCTAGAGTATTCATGAGGATACGAAAAATTGTAGAAAAGCGCCTGCGGTGCCAAATGCATATTTCTACGCTAAAGACCTATTTAAAGGCCGGTGTAGTACCCAAGGGCCTCCGAATTGCTGTAAAGCCTGCCATAACAAATATGTCTCCTTCTGACATTGCCGCATGGAATGAGGTACTTTTAAATGCGTCTTTTGGTTTGGTCGGCATTGCAATTCGCCACCACGAATCTGCTCTAAGATCTCTTTGTAATCAAGAACGCGAACTGATTTCCCACCATAAACTCAGCTCGCAGGAGTCGGAACAACTAGCGGAATACCAACAAAAAAAGTCGATTGAAATAGGTGCGATCAAACGTAAGAAGCTTTTGAGAGATAAAGTTATTGCACCTCATGTAGCCCTTGATATGCCTGTCGCCATGCTGCCTCCGACCTCAAATAATGCCTCAAATAATACCCCATCGACGGATGAACTACTGTCATCTAGTAATGTAGTAAACTTGTCTAGTTATAAACTATCCAATGACGAAATCTCACTGTTGTCGCGAGGACTCAATTTTTGTCCAGCGTCAGGTAGTTACAGTGAATTTGACCTCATGAAGGACTTGGATAATTTTGCCAGAAACCTCAGACTACGCGAATATTTTGCTGACAAAGATCCTTCTGATTCCAATACTGCTATTCTTCCATCTTGTAAACACTGGACCCCCCCTACTCAAAGAGATAAATGCCTGGATCTATATATCACCGCCGTTCAACGGGATGTTCTAGAAATTTATCGTAAACAAGCCCACTTTAAGAGAAACCTTTCAGCAAAAGAAATGTCGGCAATGCAGGACCTTAAATCTCGTGACGATATTATTGTTAAGCCAGCCGATAAAGGTGGCGCAATTGTACTACTGAACAAAGTTGATTATGACCACGAAGCGTCCAGACAACTTGGTGATAGCTCGTTTTACAAGCGGCTTGATGAGGATCCCACTGGGAATTTTAAATCCGTTATTACGCGAAAAATAACAGACCTGGTTGAAAAGCATGAAATTCTGCCTTCCGCCCTGCAATCACTCATCCCACTGAGCCCTGTCGCGGGTCGTTTTTACCTTCTTCCAAAAATCCATAAGGCAGGAAACCACGGTCGGCCGATCGTTTCCGGCATCGGCACGGTTACAGAACTAATCTCCCCAATTTGTAGATACAGTGATTAACCACATTCCTCCTTCTTATCCATCTTATGTCAAAGATACTAACCACTTTTTATCAGATATTGTCGGTCTTTCTGTTCCCCCTGATTCACTACTCGTTACTTTAGATGTAGCATCCATTTACACCAATATCCCGCATGAGGACGGTATACGGGCAACACTCCATGCATATAATGAGTCGATCTGCGAAAAAGTAATTGGCAGTTCCACTTTGGTCACCCTTTTAAAATTGATACTAGAATTGAACACTTTGAATCCAATGGCATCCATTACGTTCAAATTAACGGGACCTCTATGGGCACACCCATCGGCCCTAATTATGCGAATATTTTCATGGGTGTACTCGAAAACGAATTTTTGGCCAGCCGTTCGCTGAAACCTTTCTACTACAGGCGGTTCATTGACGACATCTTCATGATTTGGCAGCACGGGGAAGCTCAGCTGTTATCTTTTATTGACGAGTTTAATAACGCTCATCCATCCATTTCTTTTAGCCATACATACTCGGACCAAACGATCAACTTTCTGGATGTAACTTTGACTTTGTGTGAGGGTCAACTGACTACAAAAGTTTATAGGAAGCCTACTGATAAACAACAGTACCTACATTTCAATAGCTATCATGTAAAGCACTGCAAAACCAGCATACCCTATAGTCAGGCGCTTCGATTTAAAAGAATATGTTCCGAACAGGCTGATTTTAATTCAAACTGTGCCCAACTCCGTAGTGCTTTAATTAAGCAGAAGTACCCACCCGAGATCATCGACGACGCCATTAAGCGCGCTGATAGCCATGACCGCGAAGCACTTTTATGCCGCAAAACAAGACAGCCGGTTGATTCCAATACAAACTTGATTCTCACATTTTCCGCGCCTGCACAAAATGTAAATGCCGTTCTAAAAAAGCACCATAATATAATGTTACAGAGCGAGCGATTGAAATCAATATTCCGAGAACCACCATGCGTAACGTACAGAAGATCGCAAAATTTACGCGACCTGCTTACATCATCTAACAACAAACGTAAAGTGCCTACTGGCTGCCGCCCTTGGAACAAACCGCGTTGCAAGGTGTGCAATCATATGACTACATCCATAAGCGCAAGCAGCACAGCATCTAACTTCAGTTTAAAGATAAATGGGAACTATACTTGCGACACGAGCAACGTGGTTTATCTACTTGAATGCGATATCTGTAAAATGCAATATGTTGGCGAGACCAAAACCCCCTTCCGGCAGCGGTTCAACAACCACAAGGCTCATATCGCTACACTACCTCACCTTCCGATATCAAAGCATGCCAATGTCGCGGGCCACTCATTTGACCATATCAAAGCAACGATACTTGAATCTGGCTTCCGTACGCATCATGACAGGGAAGTCCGCGAATCGTTTCTTATATATAAATTCGAGACAATAGCATGTGGTTAAATGAAAGCTCAGGAAAACTTAGTTGCTTGCATCAGTGACCGTATCCTCTTGTCTCTCCCCTTACTTTTTGTGCGCGTGTGTGCTTGACAGTGCTGATTTCTTATACTGCACGTGCCGGACTTATAATTATGTTGTATTCATCCGAAAAGATTGTCGCATGCGGCCTCGGTATATTGCATTTGAATTGCTTAATTTGTCATCCCATCACGTGACCTTGCAACGATCACCTTTATATGCTGTGTGACTACAGCCGCTGCTGTTATTCTGACGAAGGCCGGTCCCTCGGCCGAAACGTTAAACCTTTTCTTTTTTCGACGTGTGTCTTTCTTTTTTTGCTACGACTTGCCGGTGTCCAAGAAATATTTTCCTGCAATATATATATATATATATATATATATATATATATATATATATATATATATATATATATATATAGCCTGGCAACATACAAACTCACACAGAGCGCGAAAAATCAAGGCAAGTAGAGACAGAAACAAACGAGAAAGACATTGAAAATAAACGTTTACTGACGTTTCAGGAAGAGGACTTCCTTTCTTGAGAGTGCTTCAGAATACTCTGAAGAAAGGAAGTCCTCTTCATGAAACGTCAGTACACTTATATTTTTATTTTTAATGTCTTTCTTGATCGTATCTCTCTCTACTTACCTTTGTATCTATATAGATATATATATATATTGCCGCGAACCATACATTGGGTTTGCTTATTTTTGTTTTGCTTTTACCGCCCGGCTGCGCCGGTCTGCGTTATCTCTGCGCCAAGGGAAGCGCGTGTTCCATTCTTTCTTTCTGTGCCGCATGCGTTATCTGTTGTGATGGGGAGAGCGTTCCGATCTAACGTGAACGGCCCAGAATGATCTTCCTGGATCTACTATGTTCTCGATGCGAATCGACGTTTTGAGAACCACGCGCGCCGAAAGATAAAAGGCCTGCAGTGCGGACGCCGGGGCATTCGATTCGACGACACTCGCCTGTGCAAGTCACTTTGTTGACCGCTGCTTCGCCGCCTCTGTATTCTTTTGAGTTGTTAGGGGAGCACAAGTTCGCTCCAATAAACGTATTTCTCATTCAAGACAACTGCTTCGTCCTTGTCTTCGTGACATCTGGTGGAGGTGCGGGGTACGCACCCTTCATGCCCACTACAACCTCGAAAAGCCGCCAAGCCAGTCCAACAAGAGCCAGCCCCGCCTGCAAGATTTACCGCCCGAGTTCGGTTTGATGCCAGAAGGCCCCAAGAAAAGGAACGCTGCAACCAACACCATGGTGCAAGAAACAACGTCGCCAATCGTCCTGCAGCAGCCCCGGGAACCGCCATCGTTCCGAGGGAGCCCCCGCAGAAGACCCAGAAGAATGGTTGGAGAAACTGGAGCGCGTCCGGAAATTCAACAGGTGGGACGACGCAGAAACGTTCCGGCACGTTTTCTTTTACTTGGAAGATTCGGCTCGCACTTGGTTCGAGAACCACGAGAGCTCCTTGACAAACTGGGCTCAGTTCAAAAGCGAGTTTACTAAGACCTTCACTACCGTCGTGCGGAAAGAAAGAGCCGCCTTTTGTTGGAAACACGCACGCAACACCCCAACGAAGGTGTCGTGATCTTCGTTGAGGAGATGAAGCAGCTATTTCGCCCGCGCAGACCCCGAAATGACGGAAAAGAAAAGAAGTTGCGCTTCTTAATGCGCGGAGTGAAGGAGGAACTGTTTGCTGGACTTGTCCGAAATCCGCCCCAAAACCGTCGCCGAATTCGTGACCGAAGCTAGCACCATTGAGAAGCCCTCGAAATGCGTGCTAAGCAGTATGACCGCAACTTTGTTGGCGCGGCCAATGCGAACGACTTTGGCAGCACGCGGATCCCGGCCGACAGCCTACGCGAGACTATCCGCGCAATAGTGAGAGAGGAGCTGCGGAAACTTCTCCCAACGCCGCCGCAGCCCCAAGTCGCTTCCCTCACCGACGTGATTAGAGAAGAAGTGCAACAAGCGTTCGGAACTTCTACGCCATCCGAGGTACCCCGAGAGCCACAAGCTATGACATACTCCGCGGCTGTTCGTCGACCCCGCCCTGCTCCAACACGCCGTCAAGAGGCCCCGCCGTACCGCCGCCCACTGTCACCCGCCCGACCCCCGGTAGCCCGAAACCAGACGCCGAGGAAGACGGACGTATGGCGAACCCCGATAACCGTCCTCTGTGCTACCACTGCGGAGAGGCCGACCACAATTTACCGTCGCTGCCCATACAAAGAGACTCGGACTGCGTGGTTTCTCCGTCGACGCACCTCGCCCTCTCCCTGGCCAACGACCACGTGAGATCGACGAGTATCTATCTGAAACCAGCCGTGGCCCAGCGGTTTCAACCGTTCGCCGTCGCCCTACCCCTACCAATCGCCGAACCGCCGCAAGCAACGCTGACTTCGCCCGTGGAAGGTCCCCCAGCCCACGCGGGGGAAACTAAAGGCGGCAACTTCTGGAGGTGAAGTTGCTCTACGGCGAAAAACTAGAAACCCCTCCAACGACGCAAGGACGCGCTGAAGACAGTGATTCACGACTTGCCCTCATCCCGACGACCCGACCTAACCCTGACGAGACTCCCCGAACACGACGACAGCTACACGGCGCGACGCGTACCCGACCTGACCGAGACGTCCGTTGAGAAGACGACGACAACGACGATGCACAATGCCCGACCATCAACACGTACAAGCAGAGATACGACGCCCCGACGAACCGGAACTCGAGGACGACTGCATCTGACGTCAAGGTGTCCATCGACGGCTTTGACGTAGTCGCCCTCGTAGACACGGGAGCTGACTA